>PVJO010001351.1:140000-176409 GCA_004026905.1 Hystrix cristata | reverse complement strand
GCTGGATCTAGTTAAAGATATGAGTGCTGAAGCATATAGGAAGAAACGTACCAACATTTGCAATTTACTTTAAAACGCATCCAAAAACTGGGTAGATTGATGGATGGATGTGTGATAAGTAAAATGTTAGCAGTAGACTTTCAGTAGTAGATGTGTATGGATGTTCACTGTAAAATTCTTTCGACTTTGCTGCATTTTCACTATTTTCATTATAAAATAATGAAAATGCGAATGTTGGACTATTCAGGAGAAAAATGATTTCTTCATACAAATTTTGTCAGTGCTTGAGTCAAGACTCGTAAAGTTGAACCAGCAAGTGAGAACCACCCTGCTTGGAGTACTAATTATGAATAACATTATTACCACAGAGCCTGATTAAATTCAAATATTTTATTCTGCCATTGTAGCTCTGCAATCCTGTTCAACACTAAGTATTAAATTAAGTGTTCTGAGGCCAGCATAATTTTTTTCTTCTCTCTCTCTTTTATTTATTTTTTCTTTTCTCTCTGAATCTCAAGTGCCCAGAATTAGATTCATTGTAACAATCCTTGGATACACTCTAATCATTGGCTCCTGCATGGCCCACTTCTGTTTACTTATTATTTGGTCATTTATATTAAGCCCCTACAAATACCTGCACCTGAAACAGCTACAAATACCTACAAATATCTACACCTGAAATAAAAGCCAGGCCTTTGACCATCTATATGGAACTATATTTTAAAAAGTTGAGGCCTAGTGGAAGAGGAATAGATAATGGGTGCACCCCTCTGGGAAGGGATTGATGTGGCTCTTGCATGATTGGATTAATCCTTACAAGAGAAGGTGATTATAAAGCAAGGCCACCCTATGGGTTTGGTCCCTTCTGCACATGGTTAGTTTTCTTTCCACATCTCTGCCAGAGATTTGTCAAGGACGCTGGTGATATCTATGCTGTTTGGACTTTCCAGTCACCAAAATTGTGGGCCAAATAAACCTTTTTAGTTTGTAAGGTTTTCAGCCTCAGGTATTTGGTGATAGCAATACAAAATAGACTAAGACAACTGGTATTATTTTTGCCTGCTTAATACTATGTTACAGCAATTTACCCATACTGTTGCAAAATTGCTGTGGTTCATTTGCCTAGTGTTTATTGACTACATTCAATTGTATGAATCTACCTCTTATTTATTGTCCTCAGTGATGGGCTTTTGTTTCTAGGTTTTAGTATTATGAAAGATTTTTATACAAATTTTATGTTGTATATGTGCATGAATTTATCTTGAGTATATACCTGGAAATAGAATTGATAGATATTAGAGTATATTAAAGTTAAAGATTAGGAAATAGTGCCAAATTATTTTCTAAAGTAATATCATAATTTCTACTCCCTCCAGTAATGATGTCTCTATCTTTAGGGAACATTCAATCCAGTAAAATATAAGATAAACTAATGAAATTATTTAATTCTGCACACACATAGTGTAAGTAATGGAATGAATGTGTCCAGACACACTCTTAGGTATGAGGAGAAAGAGGAAAATAGATTTTTCTCCTCATTTCTATTGATATTCATTGAAATTACGTCTAGACAGATGTTTTATTTCTCCCTTTCCACTCCTATTTTCTTTGTTTTGATGTTGTCTGTGCTATGCTCTTGGGTTGCTTTCTATGAAAATGTAAAAAGGAAAGCTTTTATTCCAAGGCAAAGCTAAAAGGCCCTTACCACAACAGTTCTTTTCTTCAGGACAAAAAAAAAAAAAATAGCCCCTCATACACCTCTTCCAAAGAGTGGCTTATTCCTTCCTCTTTGTCCATTTTCTCCTGTCCAGTGAGTAGCCTGGTGGTCAAACATCAGAGGTGCCAAATTAATTGACTTTGTTATTTACCATCTAGGTATGTCACACGGGCCTCTGGGTCTACTAAAAATTCTCCTTTCAGAAAACAAACTGATGTAGTTCATTTTACAGTTATTGCAAGTACTGTCAGGCTGTCGGCTTTTCATTCATGTCCAGTCTATCCAGATTGTCTAGACAAACAATCAAGAAAATGGATGGTCTGGAGTGGTGCTCCTGATGGAATCCTGATCCCCTACCTCCCACCCCAGGAACTTTTGCACATTTGTTCTGCATACCAGTTCACCCCCAAAAAGAAGAAAACTGCCACCTCTGCTGCAAGTGTGGGGTCACCTCAGGTTTCCCAGCAGCCCAGTATTCAGTGTGCTGTTCTTGTCTGCCGGTGAGTCTCTTCAGCAAGGCGGCCTTATCAGAGAGCAAGTTTCATTATGTGCTGTCCGCTGGGGACTCTACGAAAAGCAATAAATTCATTTCACTGTGCTGGTCTCTGGACTATTAAAGCATTTTAGTCCTGTTTCTCCTTTAACCTCCCATGAGCCAAATATTCGCTCTGACAAAATGCTATTCATTACAAAGTTAAGATGACTTTGACTCTATTTCTTTCACACATAATACAATGAAAATGCTTTGTCCTGGATTCATCTACAGCCTGACAGTGTTATGGATAAAAACATGCCAAGGCGGGAAGTCTTTTTCTCCAAAATGGATTGAAATTACCTCTAGCTATCTATGTCTTGCTTAGATAAAGAATCACTGGAAAAAATGGTATTCTGTTCATCTTTAATATCTTCACCTACATATATTGTTTAAGGGAGAATGATCAGAAAATAAGAATAAGGTAGAAAAATGAATCATCACTGGAACATAAAAAAGGTCAAATCTCTTTCAGTCCTCTTTCACCCACAGATATTTTTCCCTGCCCCTTTCCCCCATGCTGAGAGTCAGCAAATAGTCTCAGGAAGGGGCTTGGTAGACTTATGGAATATCTCTGAGGCTGAGCATGTGATAGACACTTAGAAAGATCTTTCTGGTGGCTTTATCTATTGAAAACTGATAGCTGTCTTTGATTTGCCATGTAAGTCATCTGCGGGTCCAAACTCTGCCTCTGACACGTATCAACAATGGGTAGATGCACTAGCTTCTTGGAGCCTCCTTACTCATCTGTGAATCAGGAAAATAGTATCTCCTCCATAGGTTTATTGTGAAGACTAGCATATGTAAACCTCCTAGCCTGGCACTTAACATACAGTGAGGGAGAAAATGAATATTTCCTGTCTTTCCTTTTCGTCATTTTCTCTCTGGTGTAGAGAGCTAGAGAGAAGCAGGACAGAAGAACAAGGAGCTAGACTGTTATCAAGCTCAGAAAGAAACTTTTCTCCTATCTATTCAACCCTAGTGATGTGATTGTTCTTCTGCCTACATTGAAGGAATTATATCGAATGACCATAGGAAAGCTCATCACTGTATGTGATGTAGATATGTTACTGCAGGTATTCCAGATAAAAAATGATGAAAGGAATTTCTTTCTGATTGGAAAATGGTGGATAGATATGAATCTCACGAGCTGTGGCTTGTCCCGGTCCTCTTTTAGTGTCCTGTTGCCCTCTCTGTGTGTCCTGGACTTCATAGCTGTGTTTAAGGTACCAACTTCACTCTTACTTTCATCTGACTCCTTCACTTATTTCCTTTATGCTTCACCCACCAATTTTCATGATTTCCTCATTTATTTTCTACATAATCGTATGCCCTGCACTTTTGCAAAGCTGCCTTGTATCCTAATCAAATTACTCCGTTGATTAATTAAAACTCTGCTCTCCTGATTTTCTCCCCATGGCTCTGCATGAGGTTTTCCTCTGCCTGTTTGACGGGTTCACCAGGGGTCTGTCAGCTTGTGTGGCTGAAGCACTGTCTCAGAACAAAGGAGAGCTGATGCTCTTAGCCAGCCTCATCCCAGAAGTGCAGAGATTGGGAGTGAACTTTCCAGAAGCCGGGGAAAGCCCTGTGTCTGCCAAGAACATGGAAGCCAAGTTACTCATCCTCTCACTTGTCTGTACAATTGGAAATATTTATTTTTAAGCAATAAATATGTTTTCTAGAAACATTCCTGACCGTTCTCTTTAAATAGAGTAATTTAAAAATACCTGATATTGTCAACACTGGGGATTTTCATGAAGAGTGCAGAATTCATCAGGGTACTAAAAACTATCTTGTACAGTCTTCTTAGATCCCGGGCCTACTTTTGAAGGACACCATGAGAATACTGTACTATGACAAGGGTGGGTAATGGCAGAAGAATAAGGATAAATAATTCTTTCTGTTTAAGGTTGTATATTTGTTCCTCAATATGTTCAAATAACTCATCAATTATTAACCAACTAGGAAAATTTTCAAGTACTGCATCCAAATATACGACTCCAGCAGGCATTCATCCAAACAGGTTCTATTTATTGAATGCTATTTACTATCTCTTGGCAGCTTTGTCTTTGTTGATGATGTTTAGAAGTCTCCCTAGTGTATACACTGTCGAGTGGGGATATCTGTATTTGGATTTCCTAAACAAAAACCTGTTGGAAACCCAAAGGAAAATCTGCTACCTTCAGATTCCTAGAAAGGTCGGTGAAACCTGTCTGCCTTTGCAGAATCCCTCAACTGATTGAGTCTGTTCAGGACTGTGGTTCAGTGGTAAGGATCACCTCGACCCACACGGACGACATGGTACCAGTCAGAGACTGAAATATTGCAAATGGAATAGAAAAACAGATTTCAGTAGAGAAGAAAACTTGAAGTATTTAAGATGTAAGCTGATGCTATCCATGCTTGGCAGCTTTGAAAAAAAAATTTGTCCTACAATGTGTTAATTCTTTTGTTATTCTCAAAGCTAGGAGTTGACAGGGAAGAATGAGAGATAGAAGAAACTTCATTCTGTATGCTTGGTAATTTTTTACCATATGCAAACAAAAAGACCAGGCTTTCAAAAACATGTACATCCCAGTAGACTTTTGAGTGTAAAATCGTGGACTTATTAGGACTGTGCATCAATTTTCTTCTGAGGCGATCATTTTTTCAAAGCCTTACTTTCAAAGGGTTAGAGAAGAAAACGAAGAAAAGAGGTTCTTGGTGGAAAAACAGAGCCACCACCTCAATTTGCATCAATCTCCGAGATGACTATGAATCTTCATGCCTGAAAGACGACGCGTTTCAGTGAATCCTATGGGCCTCTGCACAGGACCCATGAATTCAACGGATACCTGAATCTAAAGGACACTGCTCCAATGGCTGCTTCTGCTGCAGTAACCGGCAAGGCCAGATTTCTACCTGATCGCGGGCCACAGGCTTGTGGAGAAAGCTGAGGTGTCTTCTGATCAGGTAAGAAAGGCAAAGGTGGGTGCATTCTTGATAGGAATATCCACCAGCACCTTTTCCATTCCCTCGACACTGACCCATCTCACAACCTCGAAGGAGACCCATGTGGTACTCAGGGTACTAGATACCATATTTGATTGATAATCATGCTAGCCAAGCAATTGAGTAATTTTTTCTATATTAATCCCCACCTCCTGGAGAGACAAATCAAAGCCCAGGGAGGCAAAAGCACTCACTTAAACCTACCTGAAACAAGGCAGTGGAGAGAAATTTACTAGAATCGATGTGTTATAGATTCCAGACTCAGATTAATCATTCAAGAGGGGCATCTCTCTCCCCAGAGGGTCAAGCCAGGAATGTATGTCCCATAATGCAGGAATCAATAAAACTCAATTTTTATTCAAACATGTAGAGGTATGCATGGAAACTATTTCCTATTTTTTAAAGGAAGGGAAATATATAAAAACTATTTTATTTTAAACTATTTTTTGGAAAAAGATCTTTTACAAAACTTGAGTAATTTCTCCACCTGCATTTCCAAGCAATGTCATACTACTTAACTTCAGGGTACTCTGAAGAGGCATAAAATCTGGAGCGGTTGAGCAAAGGGAGCTCTATCTTCCTTAGTTGACACTTCCAAAGGAACCTACCATATTTTTGCTATGTCACCTAAAGACTCATATTACAAAAATAAGCAATAAATATTCTATTGTATTGTATTGAAATTGATTAATAGCCATCCAATCCTTATAATAACTTTCAGATGTACTTGCTCTATGTTATCCTTAATATCAAACGACAAAATGTAGATGAATACTTCCAACATTACCATCCCCTTCTCCTGCCTTGTTGCTTATTCTGTGAAAGCAGTGCCATTTTTTCTCTGAACAACAGACCTAAGAAAGACTTAACATTTTCTTTTTATATTTTCCCTGAGGAGAAAATTTCACATGAAACAGAGTTACATCAACCAAAAGTAATTTGTGTACCTAAAGTATTCAGAAATGCTCAGACTGCAGAACCATTATTAGCATTCCATTGCACATTTTGTTCCTAACGAGCACTTCTTGGCCCTGCAAAAGGTAATAATTGCAGCTCTTCTTTGCCTGCTTTAAATTAATTTGTCCTTGAGGGAGGTCACAGGACTGCCCAGTTAGCAGCCCTGACTCTAACCTCATAATTGTACCGAACTAAGACCTAACAAGTCTCCCTTCTGCAGTCTCATTTGTAAGACAAAATAACAACCACAAAAACACCATTAAGATTCTCTTCAAATCCTGAAGGATGGAAAACAAACCGGGAGGGGCACAGCCAACCTGGACCTAGAAGTTGATATCGGAAATAGACAATTAAGGAGACACAGACTCGTGTTCTTCCTTAGGGATTAATAGGTATGTTAGGTGACACTGTTCTGAGTCCTGTGGGATTAAGACAAATACACAAAATGCACGCTTTTTCCTGAAGTTTTCTGATCCTGGCTGATTTTAGTCTGTTTTTTTTTTTCCCTAAATCTGTTTTAGAAATATATTTAATGATGATAATAGCAAGGTACAGTCTGCAGTAAACAAAAGGCAAAACTTGGGGAGGGAGATTTGAGAAGTCAGCTTGGAGCCACAGATTTGAAGTGGTAGCTCGAAGCATTACGAAGGCACCAGTTTTTTTGAACAGCCCTCTTATGCCAGGTCTTCGCTAGGCAATTTACCTTTAACTTTTTTCTCTAATGTTCACCGAGACCTGCCGAAGTGGATTTGGTCTCCCACAACTGACAGCGTAGAATTTAATGTTTACCTAGTAAGTGGTGCAGATTCCGCATCAGCGATGCGGAGCTTGTGCTCTCCAGGATTTCATCCACCTCTGAGCAATCACTGCATCCTCCCCTCTGTGGTAAAATCAGCTTCTGCAGGAGACGGATAGATCCAGCAGGTAAAGCAGGTTACAGCTAGAGAGCAAGGTCTGAATCCATGAGTGCTAAGATCTAAAATCAAGGCAATGGGTCAAATCCAAGGAATTACACAGTGAAGTACTTCCCTGTGTGGCCTCAGGAAAACTAAGCCCAGAAGAAATATTCATGGTTACAAAAATGATTATAACAGAAACCAGGAACAATTAGAGGATATGTTGAGCAGAAAGAATAACCATTCATTGAGTCAGGCTGTGCTTACAGGATAAAGACGGAAGGCAGAGTTGAGGAATGCTTACAGGAAGCAGAATCGGGCGAATGTCTGAACAAACAGACCCAAGCTTGTCTAAGCTGATGGACAGTGCTCCAGCAAATGCTCCAGTAAATGCTGGTGACGGCTTCAAGACCTGGTCTCACCTGACCTTATTTTAATGTATTTTACCCTAGCAGGCAAAGGAGCTGTGTGAGTCCTTGCTGGCCAGTACTTGGTGATTCCGGAAAAAGCTGTACAAGGAAGTCTGTCAGTTTAAGCTTTTGCATCTCCATGTCTAAACACGGTGCTGACATCAGAGGAAGGGCTCGGTAGGCATTTGTGAAGACAATAAGGGAGGGAAGGAATAAATAGGCCAGATTAAAGCACCATTAACAATCCATTTGAAACAAGTCAGGAGTTCAGGACTGTGTGTCAGGAGGGGACAGAATAAGGCATTGCTGACCCCTCCTACCCGGTAAGACATGGGAGTCATCAGAGAAGAGTTGTGACTGAAGGCCCACTCACTAGGAGATACCGACTGAGGGATTTCTCCGTTCACAAAAGGCTGGAGTGCCAGAAGAAAAATCCAGCCATTAACAAGTGCAGAAAGAGCAAGGGATACATTCCTGCTCCAAGGAACTGAGACAGTAGTTAGGATCTTAAATCACCAAGACACAGGAGGATGGAGAGACCAGGCACCAGGATAAAGAGGCCTTAAGGTCAGCAAGATTAGTAACCCAAAGTTCTGACTACAACGGTCCCTACCTAGGGATATCATTAGTCCTGGGACAGAGTTGAACCTGTAGGAAGATGTTCATACTGTTCACAGAGAATGTTTGAGGTCCAGCAAAACGAAAACCTACCAGATTACTGCACATCTTTTAAGTGGCTGGTTTCCAGTTTATTCATTCTGCTCCCTGGGTAGCTGAGGAGATGGGTTGTCCTCCTTGGTCTGGTAAAAGATCCGCCACTGCCATTCAGTTTGTTTGTTGTTGTTTGTTTTGTTTACAGTACTAAATATTGAATCCAGGGGCACTCTAGTCCTTTGCTACATTTCCAGCTCTTTTTACTTTTTATTTCAAGACAGGGTCTTGCTAAATTGCCCAGGCTGGTCTCAAATTTGCAATCCTCCTGCCTCAGCTTCCTGTGTAGCAGAGATTACAGCTGTGCACCACCATGCCCAGTTTCCCATCCAGTTTTTTAAAGAGGGGAAAAAGGAAAAGGACATAGAATGACCCATTCTGGGTAAACAGTGCAGTTTACTAATAGGCTCCATTGTGTTAGAAAAGTGGGATGGGAGGGTGCAGGAGGGCCCTGAAGGGAGAGGGGTGGTATTCCACCCCAGCTGTGCCCTATTGTGCAATCCCTGGCCATGCAGTCCTGCTCCTAGGGAGAGTCATGTCCCCCTTCTTTTCCCATCTCACTGTACTTAGTACTTTTTTTCACAATTGCCTATTTCTTTTTTTATCTGTAATTAGATTGTTAACTCCAAGATGATAGACACTGCAAGTATATTTTTCCATCTTTGCATCCCCAAAACCTAAGTCTATGCCTGCAACACTCTCTAAATAAGAGAGAGAGAGAGAGAGAGAGAGAGAGAGAGGGAAGAAAGAGAGAGAAAGAAAGAAAGAAAGATCAAGAGTTTATCTCCAATTTCAACTATAGGAAAGAAAAATAAAATTTTAGAAGGCAGAGACGCAAGGACGGTGCTGTTTCTAAGTTTCTTAGAAGGCCCCAGAGGGCTACAGTGTAACAACATAAAATCCTTGTAGCAAAGAGCTTGGGAGCAGAAGTACAAAAATTATAAGAAAAGAATGGATTATAAGATGCATGCTATAAGTTAACAGTAATTTCTAGGTCGGTTGCAAATGATTACCATTAATAATTACAACCTTTTATTGAGCCCTTTCTATTTCCAGAGTGCTTTACAATCATTAATTTGTTATTCCCCACAACATCCCTGTGAAGTAGATCATTATTATTATCGCATTACAAATGCACTAAGGATGTCAAGTTGGATTTAATTGACCCAGGAATGTAGTTATTTTTAGAAGTTCATTTGCCCCTCTGCTTTCTGGTCTTAAAATCTATTGACGCTGCCTAGAGGGTGATACTCCTAAAGTACAATTTAGAAAGAAACATTGCAAATAACCAAGAGAATCACAGGAGCGGAATGGGCACTAAATTTCTGAAAAGCAAGAGAAGCCAGAAGCACATACATTAGCTTCTGACCATTCTCTTAGAGATGGATTTTCTCCTAAGGTTAGTAGCACCATGGAAATGTAGATTTTGATAATAATATAGATTTTGTTAATATGCATGGTTTTGGGGGGGTAACTGAAGATTAAACCCAGGGCCTATGCATGGAACTACCTCCTCAGCCCTTTTCATTTTTATTTTGAGACAAAGTCTTGCTAAGTTGCTCAGACTGGACTCCAACTTGGATCCTGCTGCCTCAGTCTCGCGAAGTGCTGGGATACAGGCCTGTGTTACGTGTGGCTAGTAGTGCTGTGCATAGATTTTAAAGCAGTTTATATAATTTGACTTCCCGATGCTGGGCCAGACTTTCAGTCAGTGATATAGCTGAATCCTAGGACCAAGATATTTTGCTCATATAAGAGCTACATGTGATTAGGCATTTGGTCCAAGGATTGAAACCAGTATGATCACATGCTAGGAGTACTGTCTTCGAAGGCTGGGGAATCGATGGAGCTGTGCTTCAGTTATTAGAACAATACACCTCCATGTTCAAGGACAGTTTAGCTGCCTGCAATTGGGAGGTTTTTCTTTACCTAATCATTAACTGATTCTCTACTTACCCACTTATGGAGACTTCTCAGTAGACACAGGAATTTTCCTTGTTGTGAGTTGAACTGTTTCCTCCCTGCCATGCTGGAGTCCTAACCTCAGAAGAGGACATTATTTAGAAATAAGTCCTGGGCAAGGATAATGACATTAAAACAAGATCATTAGTCTAGGCCCTAATCCAATATAATTGGTGTCCTTATAAAAAGGGGAAAATTGAACTCAAACTCCAACATGTACAGAAGGAAGATGCTCATGCCAAGACAGATTACAGTAGCACATCTACAAGATGAAGAGCACCAAAGACTGACAGTCAACCACAAGAAGCTAAGAAAAGGGAAGGCATAATCTTTCCCCTGTAGGTTTCAGAGGGAATATGGCTGTGCTGACACCGGGAGTTTGGACTTCTAGCCTCCAGAACTGTCACACAATAAGTTTCTCTTGATCTAAGTCACACAGTTTGTGCTGCTTTGCTATGGCAGTCCTCTTAGTAGGTCAATCTAAAACAGAGATGAAAAATGACATTGTCTAAGGTCACTGCCACAGTGTCCAGTTATGCCAAGTGCTAAACTCTTCCTACTATATAATATGAGTGTGTATAAGATGATCACCATCCACCAGAACACTGGACAAGCGCTCTACCACTGAGCTAATCCTCAATTCCCCAGAAGGTTAATTTTTGTGAAAATTAACAAACTATTCTAAAATGTATGTAAATATTCATAGAATATGGAATAACCAAGACAGTCTTGAAGAATAAAAGCTGGAAGGTCTTACATTACTAAATACCAAGACTTACCATAAAGCTATAGTAACCAAGACAGTGTGGCGTTGGCACAAGGACAGATAAATAGATTCGTGGTAGAATATTATCTCAGACTAGAGAATTCAGAAATAGATGCAATGAATAAAGTTACATGGTTTATGACAAAGGTGACACTGCAGTGCAATGAGAAAAATGCTGAATTTTTCAATCAGTTGGGTCAATTGAATATCCATAAGGAAAAATCATATTCTGATTTCTACCTCACACAATACAAAGTCAATTCTAGATCATTTAACATCTAAACATAAAAGTTAAAACAATAATTCTTCTAGATGAGATAATATTTTCATAGTGCTGGGGCAAGAACATGTCTCAGCAGAACACAAAAAGCCCCAGCACTAAGAAAATGGATTTTGAATTTCATTAAAATTTAAAATTGTGTTCATCAAAAGATAACATTGAGAGAGAAAAGTCAACATACAAAATGGGAGAAGTGTGTGTGTGTGTGTGTGTGTGTGCAAGGGTTTCTAATATTTAAGAATACAAATAGCTCTTAATATAATTCTTAAAATCAATAGGAAAAAATGGGCAAAGGACCTTAAAAGCACTTAACAAAAGGGAAAAGTCAAAATGGCTGATAAATATATTAAAAGGAACTCAACATCAATAGCCATGAAGGAACACAAATTAAAACCACAATGAGATATCACTACACATCCACAAAAATGGCTAGTTTTAAGTAGTCCTACACTATCAAGTGTTAGGAAGATGTGTAGGAAATGAAACACTCATCACTACTGAGAAGATAATGGACACAGCCACTTAGAAAACTATTTGCCACTATCTAACAAAGCTAAAGATATACAGATCTTATGACCATCAGTTTTACTCCTATATATAACAGTAATGCATACATTTGCCAAAACAGATGGACAAGAATATTTATAGCAGCATATTTCTAACAGAAAAAAATTGAAAACAAGGCAACATCCAATGCAATAGATAAATTGGAATATGATATACCAATAGGATTAAACCTATTAGTGTTACATACACTAACACAGATAAACTTCATAAGTATAATGTCGAGCAAAAGAAGCCAGATGCATGAGTATATATTTTATGATTAAGTCCATTTAAATAAAATTCCAACACCAGGACAGTTCATCAGAGATGATGGAAGTCGGGGGGCAAAGGTGACTGTGGGCGTGTGAAAAGACGTACGCAGGCACTGGAGGTGGTGCATCTCTTGACTGGAATATGATCACAAGGGGGTGTTCATTTTCAAAATTAAACTAGACACCTGTGGTTTGTGTAATTTCTGTTTGACCTCTCAATTAAAAATTACTTTAAAAATGCATATCTGATAGTGGGTCTTACAAACATCCAGAGCTTTAAAATCTGATGGATTCTTAGATTTGAGATCAAAAGAGAATGACTCATTTACTCTTGATAAGGAGATAAGGAAATGCTACTAATTCCCCATGAGGAATGTAATCGCTATATACTACAAACAAGTACTGATAAAAATAAAATATAAAAAGAGAGGTGGCTGGAAATGTGGCTATGAGGATGAGCTGAAGCCACATTATGACATTCTCTTGATCTCCACAGGGGACTTGAGAATTTATTCCTCAGACGATGGAGACCTGGTGAAGATTGAGTGAAGGAATATGATCAGAGTCAAGTTTGTAGAAAAACTCTAATAGCAGTAAGTTAGGAAGAGGAGAAATAACACACAGGAAAACTAGTTAAGACACTGTCAAAATCATGAGAAAAAACGAAAGCCTGATACAGCAAAGAAACAAACAAAACACGTTTCCCAATGCCCATCCATGTCTGCTCCTTTATGTAGACTGGTTCAGTAAACAACTACAGATTCTGAAAACTGGGTATGCCTGGGAAATTACCACTGTGCCATCACACCCGCAGCTTCCCTGCTCGTGGCTCACAGGAGAAGAGCAAGGCCCTGTGGGGATGGCTGTCAGGCCCTTTGTGTTCTGACAAGTACTCAGGTGGTAGCTCTGGCCACGCTTCATATCTCAGGGCATGTTCATGCGTGGAATCTCCCGTGAGGCCAAAAGAAAAAGTGATGTGATCTGATGCAAAATCGTAGGACAGAAACCTCACAGCAGCACAAAACTGAGAATAAGAGTGGATCAACATTCTTTTGACACGTACTTCTTCACTTGGGTAATGAAGTATGATGAGGTTCAGGCAGATAGAAAATATAAGCAGTAATAAAGAAAAAAGTGCAGGGGATGCATTGGCTTGTTCAGGTTTTTTATGTAACAAGCATGCTCTTCCAGCCCTCTGGACCTAAGACCCTCCCCCTGATTTATGAACAAGGTATCTATGCACAAGGACCCAGTGAAAAGTAAACCTCCCCCAGCCTTTTTTCTCTTGCTGTAGGTAAGTTCCTATGGTTTCTATAAAGTATATGTGATGGGCATACATGAGGAAGAAAGCAAATGCAGCAGACCTAAACTACTCATCTTAGAAAGTCTTGCTTGCAAGGCTGACCTTTGATCAGCATCTGGGAATTTAGATTTCATTAACTGATTGGCATGTTCATTGTGCCTGAACTGTACAAACAATATAGTTTATGCTTGTATTAGTCAGCATTCTCCAAGGAACTAGAACCATCAGGATGTGTACGTGTGTGTATGTGTTCATGTGCACATGTACATACGTATATTTAGACACAGAGATTTACTTCAAGAAACCAAGTCACATGATAATGGAGGGTAGCAAGTCCAAAGTCTGCAGGCTGGGCCAGCAGACCGAGACCCAGGCAGTCAGTGTCGCGGTCCAAATCCAAAGGCCATTGGCCAGCAAAATTTCTTCTTACTCAGAGGAGCTTGGGTTTTTGCTCTCTTCAGGCCTTCAACTGACTGGATGAGGCCCACCCAACTAGGGAGCTAATCTGGTGCTCTCGAAGTCCACCCAATTAAATGTATATCTCACCCAAAAACATACTCATGGAAGCATTAAGAATAATGTTTGTCCAAGCCTCTGGGCACTGCAGCCCAGCCAAAAATGTAACGTTAACCATCGGAAGGCTGAGCACCCGCTCTCCTTCTGGGAGTCTGGAGATGCAGTATATGCCAAGTAGAAGCTGTCTATGTGATCGATTCCTGGGGCAAATCCTTGGCACTGAGCCGCCAACTAGAGTTTTCTCGTAGGGAACATTTCACAAGCGTTGCTGCAACTTGCTGCTGAGGAACTTAAGCATGTGCTGTGTAACTCCACAGGAAAATGCTACCTGGAAAGCTTGCGCCTTCATCCCATGTGACTTTTCCCTTTGCTGATTTTGCTTTGCATCTTTGCGAGGTAATAATCATAAAGTCATGAGTGAGACTAGCTACCGAATCCTATGAGTCTTCCTAGTGAGTCATCAAACCTGTGGGTAGTCTTGGGGACCCCAAATACAGAGTGTGACCAGATCATCTTATTTCATTCTTCCACTGAAATATACGAAGAGGCATAACAAAAATAAATCACATATTGTAACAAAAGGACATTATAATGAATAACATAAGACTACTTCAATTGAAACTAGTCATTATATATATATATATGTTGAATATGAAGTACTACATAAATACTAGGTAATGATAATCAGGCAAATTATACTTTTCCATCAATTCCAATGAACATCTCTACCAACTTTCACAGAAAACAAACATACTTATCTATGTCTAGCAAGCGCTTATAAACCATTTAAATAGACATAGAATATTTTTAGTGATAAAGATAAGTACAGAGATTCATTAATTGAAGGGAAAAATGTTTGAGAACTATTGAATGAGACTTCAAACCCAATAGGGCTTGAAACTAGTTTATTTGAGTTATAAGGAAATATTTCATGTATAATGCTTTCTGGGTTTTGCTTAATAGGTATACTAATTAACTTCTCAAACTCAATAAAAATGTAGGAGATTTACCTATGCTCAGTACTTGACAAATAAATCATAGTAATTACATATTCAGACAGCCAATAATAATTTTTCTGACTCGAGCTAATACGAAAGACTACTTTCAGATAATTACTCACTTTTATAAATCATGTACATAAAATGACTCCTATTTGTCAGGAGTTTTGAGGCTCCATAATGATATGGAAACAGGAGTTTCCTAAATCTTCAGGTCAGTGTGAACATCCTTCCATACTCACCTTTAGTAAGATGACTATTCCAAGAGCACTGTAACATATCCATGTGCAATCTCTAAGGGTTTTGGTAACATGGTACTAGGATTTTCAATTTCAGGGCACCTTGGGTTCCGCTGTTGCTGTACAAGAAGAAAGGCAATACATCAAAATCTCAGAAAAGCCACAGAACATGAATTATCAAAAGCCAATCACCTAGGAAAGGTTAAAATCATATATCAAGTGGAGTTCATCCAACTTTCATACCACAAACAAGGCTAGCATTCAATTAATTTTCATATAGAATATAAAGCAGTGACTCTCAAAGTGTAGTCTCAGGACAAGAAGACCAGCATCACCTGGAAAATCATTAAGAATCCAAATTCTTCAACAACAAAAAACAACCTAATTCAAAAATGAGCAAAGCACATGTTTAAATATTGCATAGTTTCTTTGGTGTGAGAAACTGAAGTGTATATAAAGACTAAAATGTATTATATTGGGAAAGGGAAGAAAATGCCCAAATGGGAAAGGGAACAAGAGAGGGGGAAAGGAACAGAGGGACAAGAGAAATAAGAAATGGAAGGAAAAAATGGAAACAAAGCTTTTGTAAATAGGGAGAGGGGAGAGGGTGAGGGGAGGGGAATGGGAAAAAAAGAAGCAACAAGATATATCATGTACAGGTACAAATCCCCTATGATGAATGTTATCACTATGTACATCTAAAATGTACCATTAAAATAAATTTTTTTTAAAAATGAGCAAAGGACTTAAATAGACATTTCTCCGAACATATGCAAATAGTCAATCAATATATGACAAGATAGCATCACTAGTCATTAGGAAAATGCAAATCAAAACCACAATGAGATAGCACTTCAAACCAGTAGGATGAGCATTATAAACAGAGAGAGAGAGAGAGAGAGAGAGAGAGAGAGAGAGAGAGAGAGAGAGAGAGAGAAACAGAGAGAAGAGAGAGAAGTGAGAGAGAGAGAAAAACAAGTGTTTGCGATGGCATAGAGAAACTGAAAGTCTTGTACGTTGATGATTGGAGTGTAAAACGGTATAGTCACTGTGGAAAAGGCTAGTGCTTGTTCAAAAAGCTAAACATAGAATTACCAGATGATCTAGTAATTCCACTTTTGGGTATATATTAAAAATAACTGAAAGCAGAAGTTCAAGTAGATATACTAGTGTTCATGGTAGCATTAGTCGCAGGGGCCAAAAGGCAGAAATGATTCAAATGTCTATCAATAGAAGAATGAATAAACACAATGTGATGTGAAAGTACATATTCAGCCTTCAATTGGAATGACATTCTGATATATACTACAACACAGATGAACCCTGAATACATTATTCCATGTGAAATAAGATAGAAAAGGATAAATATTATATTCTTCCACTCATATAAGGTGCCAACAGTAGGCAAATTCATAGAGATACAGAGCAGAATGGGGTGAGTAAGGAATGAGGAGTTGTTTTTTAATGGTATAGAGTTTCCATTTGGGATTATGAAAGGGTTGTGGACAGTTGCACAATATCATGAATATATCTAATGCCACTAAATTGTGTGCATAAATAGGACTAAAAGGGTAAATTTTATGTTACCTATTTTACTACAATTTTAAAAGCCAAGTTTTAAAAAAATTCAAATTCTTGCCCCTATCCCATGGTGATGGGGCCCAGTCATCTGTGCCTTAGGAAGGCCTTTAGTTGATTGTGATGCCTTCTAAAGTTTGAAAGTCCTTGATTTTAAAAGATCTGTATCCTTTTTCATGGAGCACACTGCTTTACATTTGTATCAACAATGTACAGTGATGGCAAGATTGAAGCTCTACAAAGAAATACAGATTGCACCTATGGCATTACTTCTAGTTGCCAGTCATGCTTATGCAATACAAGGAGCCTGCCAAGATGTGTGAGGGAAGGAGTCGAACACATGAAGTAAACCGCTTGGTTAATTCTGTGTAATGTCAAATAACCAAGGAATGTCAATATGGAAAACAGCATTATTGAAATGGTTTCTTTAAAACCTGGGATCATAATTTGTGTCCATCAAATGTCTGGCAAGGTCCTCCCATGGCCAAGACTAGCCCAATAAAGGTATTATTAGTCACTTATAGGAGCACTTTGGATTTTTTTTTAAAAGAATCTCAATTATGCTCATGTATTTATCAATTAGAATCCATCAGGTAAAAAGAAAACACCTAAAATTTTTTAGATAAAGAGAATTTAATACAGGGCACCAAGGCAATGGTTATGGAAAAGACGAGAAAGCAAACGAGAGATAAAGAGCATCCCAGAAACTAGAAAATCAGGAAGTCATTAACCTCCGTGGGGCTAGAAAGTTCAACAGGGGGAAGCCATAGTTCGAAAGCCCAGAAGCCCAAGCTGTCTGGGGGGAGTTGTCCATTGGAGTCATCTCCAATAAAGAAAGCAATGTCTGGAAAGAAACAGAGCCATGGAGGCAACTGCCCTGACAAGAAGCTGAGAGAGGTGGAGAATTATCCTGGCTTTATCTTGCTTTTGCTCTCTATCCATACATATCTGCCATAGATTTAGCCCACCAGATATCAAAGGAGCCTGGGAGATGTCCCTTGTGGTACACTCTAAAAAAGAGGTGGGGGAGGGGGAGGGATGGATGGATCTGAGATATAATCCAAGATCAAAGTGGCAGTTTATGGGCAAACATGCCATGAACAAGGAAGATGCTCTTCTTTCTGTGGGAAAGAATACTATATTCAGAACAAAATCATTTGAATCGGATACCAGATCTAGCAAATAAATTCTGCGACAGCTTGAATAAGTCAGATTACCTTCTTTAGCCTCACTTTCTTTGCTGCAAATTGGGAGTGGCTATGCAAATATCCCCAGGAAAAATGCATGTGCACACATTTGTCAGTTGTAAACCATGTGATGAAGATAGTGGCATCATATCTAACAGTGGACCCAGTGATGGTATAAAGAAATTTCTACCCATTCTGAGAAAGTAGAATTAAGATACTACCAATGACCTTATGAGGAAGAACTGGACTTTTCTTCCTCGCCAGCATCACTCCATCCCAATTCAAATCCTGAATTTTGGAAAGCCAGTCAGGTTTAACAGTGAAGTGACTCACCACATAAGTCACTCTTCAATTCTATTTTCATAAAAGATTGAAGGACATGAAGAGCAGAAACTCTGGTTGTAGTTAGGAACATGGTGAGACCAGGTGGGGGAGGACACTGTAGTCCAGGAGGCAGTGGAGAAGGGGTTTGTGGTAGAAGGAGCTGATACTGAGCAATAGGCTTCTCTGAATAACAGAGGATGCAAGCCTGGAGGTAACAGAACAGCTTCTAGTTATCAAAATAACAATGTTAAGAAAACTCTTATCTTGGTCATGCACAAATATGCAGTGATATGGCCAAAGACACCAGAACAGATGCTGACAGCCATTTTATGAATAATTTTATGAATGATCTGTATTATTCAACAATATTACCTTACTATGGAAGAATTAGTGTTTAAAAATTCCTTTGAGACACTTTCTTAGTTTTCTAGCTTTGGTGGTGGTGGTGTTGTTTCTCCTAGTGGTCTTTACAAGAGTATACAAGGTATGATCAAAATATAGAGTGAATGTTTTAAATATAAATCTAAAAATCATTATAGTAAAAGACGATTGCCTTTAATCCCCCTCAAAACACTCTCCTTTGTTTCAAAAACATTTACCCCATTGAAATGTTTATGGCAATTTCTGTCTAATAAAAACATACATAACAGTTTGTCTTCACTCACCTTATTCACCAGATTTGGCACCATTCAACTTCTGGGTCTTCCCTGAAGTCAAAATGCTCACGAAAGGTAAACATTTTGAATTGACTCAGGATTTGGAGGCAGTCATGAAAAGACAATCATGAAATAGCACTTTCAGAACCGCTTCAGAAAATGACAAGAATAGTGGGATAAGTGTGTTCGAAATGAGGGAAAATATTTTGAGGGGGATTAATGACAATGTGTCTTTTATTGTAACAATTTTTAAAATTTAGACATTGAATGTGTATTTTGATCACACCATGCAGAAGAATTCCTTGTTTAATAGTAAGTTTGTGAAACTTTATAGAAATTTTTCTCAAAAATTGGAAAAGTTAGGAGCCAGGATCGTGGTATAAGAAGTCATTGTTTTTCCTTTAAAAAGTTTATAAACATGTAGAGTTGAGAAGCTGTTGTACATGTATTATTTAATAAGATGATTCCAAAGAAAAAATGGTAGAAGATGTTGGCAGATGATTTCTGGACTGGTGTGCTGATGTCTAGGCTCAAGAAAGGAACCACTGCGACATAGCGGGATGAGCGCTTCTAGCTTCTCAGCTGTGAAATAGGAGTTTGAGCAACATGTACACTATCACTTCAAGTTCTAGCATTCCATGTTTCTCCAGTGAAGATTGTAATTTTCATTTTATTTTATTTAGGAAACTCAGGGTTGGGGGTTTATCTCAGTGGTAGAGCGCTTGCCTATCAAGCATAAGGACCTGAGTTCGAGCCCCAGCACCCCTCCCCCCAAAAAAGAAAGAAACTCTACCATTACTGGAACGAAGTCACCAGGATTGTGAAATAAAGGCCTTTGTGGCATTTGTCACTTGCTGTACTAATAATGACTTTTGAGAATATTAAATATGGAAATATATCAAAAGAGAAGACATAGATTCCATATACATCTTTATGTAGAGTCCCATTTTGTTTTCCAAATTAGATAGTTACACTCAGGTAGGCCCCTAGGCAGGTGGTGATTTCCAGTGAGGGGCCACCTTTGTAGGTCTGCCAGGGCTTGGTTGCAACTTGCTTAGCACTGCAGCAAGGCCACACAGCTAGAGACATCCAAGATAGACAGACGGGGCCCCTTCTCCACATCAAAGGACAGTGTGATCTGATCTTTCACAACACTTACTGGCAAGCAGCAGCTGTCAAGAAAAAACTAACCCACTGATAGGCAGAAACAAACCCCAGGAGTCCTATTCGGAAAGAAGAAACTAAGAAAAGTCTGGGCTTCTTAATCACTTTGAAAATGAAAGAATGGAGTCATAACTTAGTTATAAATATATGACCATATTTCATTGTCACAGGCCAAGATGTTTTTGTTTCAAGAGGAAATAATAGATACGTTGTCAGCAAAAACTTCACCTATCCTCTACATACATTTATTTGTTTCCTGTCGCACTAACTCATAATAAATCATAGTAGAAAAAGAATCTCTGTGGCTGTTTCAGTAATATCTGAATACCACTGGAAATCTAGAAGGCAGACATCTTAAGGAAAGTAAAATAAAAAATAATGGGAAGAATATAGACTTTTTGGTCAGATAAACTGAGGATGGGAGGCTCAGGGGAGTCCATGCGGGATCCAGAGGCTATACTTGCTCCAGGCACTTTGGGGAGCAATGTACTATGAATCCAATAAATAGATGCTTCTATTATCTTTCTTGTTATATTATTATAATGTATCTCTGATAGAAGCTCATTTAGTAAAGTCTTACTTTTTGATGGTCTCCCTCTGCTTTGAGTTCACTTGATCAATAGCTACCTGAGTATTCTTAATAACTACCAAGAGTCACTGGGCTCCCTGTTTTAAATCATATCTGTCACCATGGATCTCCCTAACTTTGGTAGCTGTTTTTCTTCCAATCTCTTCTACCTCTCCAATCCTGAATAATGATGATTGTAAGTTCTCTGATGTTAATTGAGGCTTAAGGTATTAAGCCAGCCAAATCAATAAAATCTTGGTGTAATTAGAGTTAAGCACTTCTTTTTGTGCTTGAGAAAAACCATAATGATGCTCCTGCTCTTTAGAAAGGGTTGGTTGAAGTCTATTGATTTTCAATAAATTAAAATTTCCAAAGGGATTTGTTTTTCAGAGGGCCAAAAGAAAAGCTATAAAAAGAATTTGAGAGTATGGTATTGGTGAGAATTATAAAGATAATTACCCGCATTAGTCACTTCTCATCCATTTAGTTTCTGTGCTTTTTTTTCTAAATAACTAGAAAGAGAATTCGATACAACATTCTGTGATGATGGAACAAATCCCTTCATGAACTGTAAGTGCACTTCAGACATAAATCCAAATGACACTGCTGTAGCAGTGCCAGCTGATGTTCAAATATTCAGTCTAAGATAGGAGCCAAGATGACTTTTTGTAAAGATACCAATCACTGGTATTCATAAAACCTTCCCCTTGGGTGCCTCTGGGTGGGCATGGAGCTCTCCCCAAGAGTTTTGTGATAGGATTCTGGGTGCTCTACTCACAGAGTACAACCAGCTATGCTGTAGTCTCTTTGCCTCCGGAAGCAACCAGATAGCAGCTCCTCCGAAGCTTATCATGCCATCACACCACTCCCTATGTACAACAAGCTGAGGGTGACCACTAAGGTGACTTCCTGAATACACACTGTGCTCCCTGGCTGATTACTATTAATTGGATGTCTGATGTTTTCAGTGTTATGCAGAACCGAAGAACTACCATTATTGAATGTGTGATTCCATGAAGCCTTCAACATAGGAGAGTTGTACATACTGCAACCCTCTACATGTAAGGACCCACAGGCAGGGATGATATCCAAAATTCTTAATTAGCTCTATGGCCTGACAACTAATAAGTCAAGGTGTCTGCATACGACTGACACAACTCTGCTTCTGCCTCAGTTCTGCTTTTGCTGGATTCTTTAGAATCTGATTGCATTATACAAATTCTACCATGGATTGATTACAAACCACAGCGCTGAAATAAGAGGACCAAGTCATCTGGCAGTCTTTGACCATAAGTATAAAAGGATACACACAGGTAGATGAAGAATAGTATCCGTAGGAAGAAGGAGGGTGAAAATGTATCTTTATTAAACTCTGAATATTTGAAAGGACAGACATTCTTGTCAGAAAGAGAAGTCCCATTGTAGCAACAATCTAAAATTCTGATCACAAGTAATTCGGTAGACCATTACAAAGGAAGCAGTGGAATTCTATTACCAAAGTAAGAACCCATTCTGCATAATGCAGATGTTTTAAGACAGTCTGGTAAATTCTGAGATAGCAGTACTAAGAGATTCCCTAGGGGATTTCCTGTATTTCAGACACACTCTCCCCTCATCTCCATTTTATAGTAGCAGCCTAATTTCCACTTAGCAATCGAGATCGGTCACCCCTGTCGATACAGTAACTCCTTCTTTGCCTGTTAATTCAGATGTATGAAGAGCCCAAGATGGCCAGGTGGCAATCTCATTCTTACTTCTCATATCCTATTTAGATACACCTCAAAGCTTACCACTTTCTTGTTCTCCTTCTTGGCAGATAATTATTTCCACAATTGTGTGGTATAACAAATTACCACCAAACACAGTAATTGAAAATCTTTAGATTTTCTTATTCATCTACAGGTCAACTGGGGGTCTTTTGATCCAGGCTGGGCTCAGCTGGGCCTGACTGCAAACAGCAAATGGATTCAAGTGTGCTCCCCAATTGTCCGAACTTCCTTGGACCAGAATGCACCACGGCTCATATTTCTTACATCATGATGATAGAACGCAAGAGAGTAATTGAAAATGTAGGCATCCTCTTGGGGTCAAGACTCAGAACTGCTACCAGTCGGGTGGAAATTTACATTTTATTGGCCAATATTCCATTGGCATGCCTTTGTGTCTAAAGTCAAAGCATTAGTAATTATACTTTATATTTAGGGGGAATAATTGCAGTCATAAAACAAACAGCATGGATACAGGAAGAGATAAGGAATTGAGATCAATAATTTATTCTGCCTTATTCCTTCTTGAATTACTTTCTTCATTGTTTTCCAGAATACTGTACTCTACTACTTTAACTCTTACTCCATTGGCTGCTGTTGCATGGCAGAGGGATTGGAATGCCCCATGTCACAATCTTTGGACATCTTCTCTAGTTAAGTCATTCATTTGGTGATATCATCTAGTTGTGTGGTTTTAAAAACTGTCTATATGTTGATAACTCCCCACTTTGCATCTTCACTCTAGCCTCTCTCCTGAACTCATTTCACATATGCAACTATGCTTAAAAGTCTAACGGTAATTTTAAACTTGGCACATCCAAAAATGAACTCCTCATCTTCTCCCCAAACTATTCCCTGTCTAATAAATGGCAAATCTTTCTATCCAGTTGCTCAAGTTAACCCTTGTAGTCATTCTTAATTCTCCTCTTTTTCTTGCCACTATCACTTGTTATATCTTAATCACCTCCTTCTCCCTACAATATGTAATCAACACAGCATTAGAGCGAGTTTATAAAAATGTCAGATCATGCTATTTCTCTGCTCAAAGTCACTCAAGATCTCCCAACTCGTTTATGGCAAAGCCCTGCTACAACGTAAGGCCCTGTATTAATCATATTTTTTCCCATCATTGAGACAAAATACCCAACATCCACAATTTAATGAAGGACAGATTTATTTTGGCTCCCAGTTTTAGAGGATTCAGTCCACATTTTGCTGGTTCCAAGGCAGAAGGGCGGAGGGCAGCTGTTTATTCCATGGCAGCCAGGGAGCAAAGAGAGAAGAGAAGAGCCAAGGAAGGAGATACATACCCCAAAGACATGGCCCCAATGACACACATCTTCTTTCTAGGTCCCACCTCCTAATCACATATGTAACTATGAACCTATCACTGGATCAATCCAGTGATACTTGGAGCATAAGTATAGCACCCCATGATCCAACCACCCTGTAAACACATGAGATTTTTAGGGGACATTTTAGAACTAAATCATAAAAACCCCGTACAATCTTTTATTCTTGATTCTATCTCCAAATGCATAGCTTCCTTGGTGTGCCAAGCATCTCCCATCCCAGAATTCTGTATTTGCCATTCCTTATGCCTGTAACCCTCCCTCCTGCCTCAAATATACATCTTCTTTGTCCAGATCCCTGATCAGATGTTTTATTTTTAGTTAGACCTTTTCTAATGACAACTTTAAAAATTATAGCCTTATACCCATAGCCCTATTTTCCCCAGTTATTTCCCAGTTATTTTTCCATAACACTTATCAACATCTCACAAACCATAGCTTTTGCCTATTTGCTTATTGTCTATTTTCCCTGAGTTGTTATATAAGTCTCCTAAGAGCATAAATTTTTGTTTTGTTCACTGTGTTAACCCCAGAATGTAGAATTGTGCCTGGCATCCAGTTTGCCCTCAATAAATATTTGATGAATGACTGGATGCATGGATGACATTGAAGGGTTTGTTTATTCTTCATCATGATCTAAAACCACTTTATTGGT
This sequence comes from Hystrix cristata, assembly GCA_004026905.1. Taxonomy (NCBI): domain Eukaryota; kingdom Metazoa; phylum Chordata; class Mammalia; order Rodentia; family Hystricidae; genus Hystrix; species Hystrix cristata. Next base: position 152,063 of record PVJO010001351.1, on the reverse strand, counting down.
TGGGGCTGAGTTTACTGATTGCTAAACTTGGCTTACCATACCTTAAATGTCTCAATAAACAATGGCTGCCCAACAAATGTTATTGAAGTCATGAATATAGATGGGACCACCCATGAAGTACTCACAGTTCTTAGAAACTATTTCCAGCAAAAGTCCTGAGGCTAAGGGGAATCATATCACCTATAAGAGAATAAGTGTTAGTATCACTGCAGCTCAGGGCTAAAGTGAAGCTCCAGAAAAGAGACAGGTCTCTCTGTGTGATAGTTAATTGCTTGGGTCAATTTGAATAAGAAACACTCAACTAAATTGGATCAGCATAGTTCTGGATGTGGCTGAAGGAATTTACTGAAAACAGAAGACCCACCCTGGGTGTGAGTGACACCAACCAATAGGCTTGCTGCCTGAATGGTATAAAAGGGAAACGAAGAAGGAAGTCTCAATTCTGTTTCTTTGGAAGTGCTCCAGTCTTCACCTTCACCTTGGACATCATCTCCTGGCTCCTAGCACAGACCCTTCAGCCTTCGATCACAGACCCTTTGGCCTCTTGATACAGACTTGCATGGGATACTACGGTGAGCTCCAGGATTTCAATTGGATCCTTCGGATCTCCAGCACACAGGCAGCCCTTTTGCACTTTTCCACACCTGATTCTGCGGGCAGCCATTGTAAGCCAATCTTGTAAATTCTTATATACGTGTATATTTTTCATTAAATTTGGTTCTCTAGTAAGCACAGATTGATACGTTCTGTCAGTACAGGTATTGAGTCTCCTCCTGGCACTCAAGCAAAGGTATTTGAGTTATTATATAAACACGGGATAGATGTTAAAAATTCAGACACCAGAGCCAACATACCTTGGCTCAGATTGTGGCTGCACTCTGACTAAACATGTGACCTTGGGCAAATTAACCTAAATATTCAGTCCTCTGGTTCCATCATCTGTGAGATGAAATTACTAACAGTACCTACCTTATGGAGTTATTTTTAAGATAAAGTAGGTAAGGTTCTGCTTCATGCATATGAAATGCAGTGAGTATTGCACTGTGTAACTTGCAGCTGCTTTTGAAGTTAAAGTCTTGTTACTAGAAACATGGAAGTATCACCTTCTTAAACGCTTCTCCAGGGCTGGGCTATTTCGTACTGCTTTGTGTTCCCACAGACACACTTGTGTGCACTGTTCTCACACTGTTCTCTCATAATATTGTGCTGAATCATTTGTATTTTACCCAGTCTCCCTGCATGAGACCACGACCACTCAGCATGTAGGAGCAGGTCTAATTCCCTTTGGCAATGTCCTTGTCTGGTACGTGTGCACCTGTACATAGAAAACATTCCAGTCATAATAGGGGCTGGGTCCTTAACTACATAGAGCCAGCAAGATATAAATTAACAAGAGAACCATGAAGAATAATTGCCCTCTAGCAATACCAAGGGGCAACAATTATGCAACTTTAGCTTATTGTCATGTGGAAAAAAATAGGCAGGTAATTTCATGTTTCTTATTTTCCAGAGGAACTTTGTATTCATTTTCTACTGCTGCTGTAATAAATGATCACAAATTTAGTAGATTAAAACAACACAGATGTATTTCACAATTCTGCAGTCAAAAGTGTGGCCTGGCTAAAATCAAGGTGTTGGCAGGGCTGCCCTATTTTCTGGAGTCTTGAGGGAAGGCTCTCTTCCCTTTCTCTACTTCCAGGAGGCTGCCCACATTCCTTGGTTTGTAGCTTCCTTCCTGCATTTCACAGTCCACATTGGCTGGTTGTGTCCTGACTCAGTTTTTTGTTGCTATAACAGAATGCCTAGGACTGGTAATTTATAAAGAAAGGAAGTTTATTTTGCTTCATTGTTCTGGAGGTTGGGAAGAATGAGGGCCTTATGCTCCTTCCCTAATGTAGTGGAAAAGTTGGGAGGAAAAGTAGGGCAGTGTGAAAGAACGAAAAGGGAGACAACTCCCAAGATAGCTCACCCCTTCTAAGAAAGCATTAATCCATTAATGAGGCTCCACTCCATGATCCAAAATCCTCCCACCACATCCCCACACTGCCATACTGAAGAATTAAGTCTCAACCTGAGTTTTGTTGGGAACAGACCATATTCAAACAATAACAAGTTGTCACATTGTCTTACTTTAGTCTCCTTCTCAATCTTCTTTATTGCATCTTTAAGGATTCTTGTGATTATACTAGGCCACCTCCATAATCCAGAAAAATCTTCCTATTGTAAAGTCAATTAATTAGTAACCTTAATTCCACCTTTAACTTTAAATTTACTTTGTGGCATAAGATAACATCTTCACAGATTCCATGGATAACGTTGAGGTGACATTATTCTGCCTACCTTATATCTGAAATTTCATTTTTTTTTTTTTTTTTTTTTTGGTGCTGGGGATCAAACTCAGGGCCTTGTGCTTGTGAGGCAAGCACTCTAACCTCTGGGCTAAATCCCCAGCCTATATCTGAAATTTGAACATAAAAATGATTTTGGAATGCTCTGTTATCTGTAGTTTCTGAGTTGCTGGGTTTGCTGATTTTCCCTCATGTGATTGGCCCACCTTATATATTTGGCAAGTCATGGGCCTAAGTGCACCTTCTGTGAAGATTTCATCTGCAAACTTCCTGGACTACTTGGATTTCAGGAACTATGGCTATGCTGGTTTCTCTTGAGGTGGTCTTGGCAGCTGTGTTGGTTTTCTACACAACAGTAATATGGGTTTCTCAACACTGTGCATCAGAATTTTTGGAAAAAAATCTGCACACCTCCAGGCTGAGAAACTATTTGCGCTTCCCCAAATGTGAGAGGCTCTCTCTGTTTCCAAGCTTGGTAGACTTCCCTTCAAGACACTGCAAATCAAGCAGTATGTATGAGAGGCCAAATAAAAACAGCTTGGGTACCAAGGAAGCTGCTTGGTGTTGAGCCAGCAAAATTAGTCATACCTCTCAGACAACCTTTTTATCTCCCACACCTGAGTCTTTCCCAAGTTTTTGATAATAACAGTTAACATTTTTGTGTCAGAAGGTATTCTAGACACTTGGTGTATATGAATTTATAACAATTACTCATGTTCACACCTTACAAAGAGGTTAAATGACTTGTTCCTGTATGTTTTGTTCTGAGCAACACAACATCAAAACAAAGACCACCAAAAAGCCCCACCTACGAGCACATGAGGTTTTGGGGAGACATCTAGATACAAGCTATAACATCATATAAGAGAATAGAAATGATATTTAAGGAGTACTTACAAAATACTCAGGTCTTTTAATACTCATGACAATTCTCCAGTAAAATCAGAGTTTCAGACTGACAGACTGAAGCATATATATCAAGATTAACTAACTTCTCATCGTCAGAAATGTGATTTAAACCCAAGTTTCACCTTAAGCTTTGCTCTTTCTACTACTGTATAGTGTATCCCTCATGGAATTGTGTTTAACCACAGATTAGGTAATTTCTGAACTTCCATGTTTAGAACCCAACATTAGTCCAAATAAACCTATAAACTTTATAAATACTTCATGCTAAGTGCTTTTACTACTCTCTACTGAGCATGAAAAAAGCAATTTCCCATTGATTAAGCACATTTTCAGATGTGGTTTACCAGTAGAACAGTTTTAGGAAATTCAGCAGAGATTTTCTTATTTATTTTGTACTGATAAACAGACACAATAGGTGCATTTTGAATTAGTTCCAATATTCTTTTTGTGATGTGAGTAACTGGCCATCAGATATTCCTTATGCTTCCCATTCTAGGTCCAGATGAGATATTTCTTATGTTTCCCATCCAGAAAGAAGGTCATACTCAAGAGAGCAGAAGGTGAGTTATGGATATCTAACATATTGATTCACCACCTGCCCTAACATATTGATTCTTGTGCTCTGTGTTAAGAAGTTAAGATTGAAGGGAGTGATGTTGGTTTAGCATTCTACCCTGAGGTCTCCTGAGCATTTTTCAAACCCTGACGAAAAGGAAGCAACATTCTTTTGCTGCTGATCATGATTGTTACAGTGTGTTGAACCTCATCTTTTGCTGTATGTACCTTTTGAAGAACTGACATGACCCTTGATTGAAAAAGAAATCCAGAACTTTGGGGAACTATGGAGCCTAACGTACCTCAAGGCTTATAAAAATCAACCAACAATGCAAGCCCATTGAAGAGTTGAAGAAGACCTTACAGGTGACCAAATGACCAGTCCTTGACTCATTCATCCCAGGAGTACTCTATGAATGTAGTGGAAATATTTCTGTTCAAACTAAATTATGAATACCAGGGTGTGGAATGCATCTGCTACATTTTTGGGGTTTGTCTACAAGTCTTTGGACTCTGGATAAGGAATTGAAAGTAGCACAGTCATACTACTTAGTTTAAAAACAATTGTCTTTGCTTATTGTTATAAATTTGAATTTTATATATTTAAATGTCTATGTTTATAATGCTTGAGTGTTTTCCTTAAAATGTATAAAGATTAGTAAATTACATTGTCAAATGTAGTAAAATACCATTGGTGCAAGAAAAAAACTGAAAAAAAAGATTTAAATCTCAGAAAATGTGTTATGATCTGATTTCAGTTGGACTATGGAGTTTTCTTACACTGCCACACTTTCTTGTCAAGTGCCTATTGTAAACAATGACAAAATTTTATGAAAGAGATAATGATAGAGCTATAATCTGTAACCTCAGATTGAAATTAAATGCTATTCATATTATGTTCCTGCTCTTATTGCATCTAGTTAGTAGTCCCAAAGAAAGTCACCCATTTATTGACAAGGGAATAGTAACATCACATGAATTATATTTAATAATGAACATGAGAAATAATTTACCACTTGGTTTAATATTCTGCTTGATCAGTCTAGATCTTGTTTTTTTTCTTAGAATATAGAATAACGCTGTTTGTGTATATTTCCACAATACTTTATTGTTAGACAATGTGTATGAAATAGAGACCTCACTGAGACGATGCCATTAATGGATACATCTCTTTTGATGGCAGATAACAACAACAACGACAACGACAACAATAAACAGATATAGGCAGTTGCTGAAAATAACATTGGAAGGTGCAGATCAGCAGAAGTCAAATTTTTATCTTTGTTTAGGAGGGATGAGGGACGTGGAGTAATAGGAATGGAGGGGAAGACAGGCTAACCTAAAATAAATTCAAAAGAAAGGAACATACTCGTAATTAGCCTTAAATTTAGGGAGAGAGATAAAACTACACAGATAATAAAATAGAAGAAAAAGTCATGTTAATAATTAACATTTATTCAACTATTATTTCTATTTTGTAGACGGGAAACAGACACAAGAGTGGTTGGTTAATTGGCTTGATCAAATTCACACAGCTTAAAGATGGCAGTTTAAATTCTAATCCTGGCTAATTCTAATCTGAAACACTTTAAAGATGGGGGATTTACGAACTACATACACAGAATGAAAATATTTAGAAGGAAGGAACAAGAGACCGAAAGAATAACGGGAAAAAGACTGCTTTCTTAAAAACTCCCGATGGGTTAACTAGTTGAGTATTATTGACAGAGCGCTTTGTGTATGTTAGCTCATGGAATCTCTCTAGCAACTCTGAAGTAGGTACTATTCCTTCTAGTATTTTTCAGACGAGGTCACTCAATAGGCGCTTGCACGGAGTTACACTTCAAAGCTGACTCTGCAGCAAGATAATGAAGACTGTAGGAGATTTGGTGTTAGAATGCAGCAGGGCAAGGCAAGCGGGCTGAAACGGAGAAATTCAGGAAGTATTCCTCTTGGCAGAGGCGGCTTTCAGCATTCAAAACTCTCCAGCCCGCCCGCCAGCGAATCACAGAGCCCGCCCCTCAGCCACAAGGCCACGCCCCTCCGGTGGAGGTTCTCTGAGCTCCAGTATGTCCCGCCTTCTCTTTGACTCCGCCCACCCGCCGCGTATCATTTCCTGTGCGCTGGCTGCTGATTGGTCTAGAGGTCGGAAGTGAGGGCGGGCGGTGGGGCCGTTGCCGCAGTGACAGTGCTGGGGGAGTCCGAAGATGGCGGCATCGCGTCGCTCTCAGCATCATCACCACCATCATCAACAACAGCTCCAGCCCGCCCCAGGGGCTTCGGCTCCGCCGCCGCCACCTCCCCCACCTCTCAGTCCTGGCTTGGCCCCGGGGACCACCCCAGCCTCCCCCACGGCCGGAGGCCTGGCCACCTTCGCCTCCCCACGGCACGGCCTAGCGCTGCCAGAGGGGGATGGCAGTCGGGATCCGCCCGACAGGCCTCGATCCCCGGACCCGGCTGACAGTACCAGCTGTTGCAGTACCACCAGCACAATTTGTACTGTAGCGGCTGCTACTGTGGTCCCGGCGGCTTCCGCTTCATCTGCCGTTGGGGTCGCTCCCAACTCAGCCGGTGGTGGCAGTAACAATTCACCGTCGTCCTCTTCTTCCCCGACTTCTTCCTCATCTTCCTCTCCATCTTCCCCTGGATCGAGCTTGGCTGAGAGCCCCGAGGCCGGCGGGGTTGGTACAACAGCAACATTGGGGCCTGGGGCAGCGGGACCTGGGACGGGGGTCCCAGCAGTGAGCGGGGCCCTACGGGAACTGCTGGAGGCCTGTCGCAATGGGGACGTGTCCCGGGTAAAGAGGCTGGTGGACGCTGCAAACGTAAATGCAAAGGACATGGCTGGCCGGAAGTCTTCTCCCCTGCACTTCGCTGCAGGTCAGAGACTTTTGAATTGTTTGTTAAGGGTTTTGAGATGGGGGCCGGGTGGTCCGACAGGGAAAGGAAAACAGGTTATTGTAAAGAGACGAGGCGGGGGCGTGGTTATGGCTCTTTAGTACCTCACCTGAAGAGGACAGGGGCTTTTCGGTGGATAGGGTCTGGGTGAAGGGGACGTGAAAAGAGGACGTGTGAATCCATTCTTTAGTGATTGCACAGTACTTATTCCAAGACTCTAGTCTGTGGACATACATAAACTTTTTCAGTTCTAAGCGTGAGTACTTGAGTAGCTTGAGTGTAGCTTTGTGTGTTAAGTTTATTTTGGTTTTACACGAAGGTTGTTTCTTGAGGACTGTTCAGACCAAAAGTTTTAATGTACCTCAACAAGTGTCTGTTGTAGTCTTCAGTAACTCACTGAAAGACATACATGGAGTGAGTTTCAGGAATTCCCAGTCTGTTTGGGGAGACCAAAATATACCTATACGAAGCAACTGGGAGAAGAATATTTGGGTGTATTATGTGATGATGGAAGAAATAATAAGCTTTCAAGTTGTGGACACTGCTATTGGCATTGTAAAAGGCAATTGCCCTGATCTCAGTTGCTTCAGTTTTCTTATGGGCAAAAATGGTATTTAAGGTCGTATGATGATTTAGTGAGAAGTACTGTATATGCCACATAAGTTCTTCAGAAAAAGTGCAAATTCCTACATTCTGTACCTCACTTTTTTTTTTGCTTCTCCTTTTTATAAAATACAGAGAAACATAAAAACAAAGACCATAAACTAACTGCCCGCATAGCTCCTCCTGATGTTTTTAAAGATAAAGGAAATGTGTGCATTAAGAGCATTACATTTGAAGTGTAAAACTCAAATAGGACAGACAGATACAAAATGAAAAGGCACTCCTTACATCAAATAACACATCAAAGGTTCCTGTGAAGTTTCTTGCTACATTTCTAATATGTCTTTGCTTCAGTTTGTTCTGTTAATGGTAAAACATGTTAAGAACTCCCATATATTTAGTTTTTACTTCAACTCGCAGATATTGTTATCCTCACATTATGGATGGTAACTGTGAGGCACATGTTGGTAAATAAACTCAGCTTCACTCACAAAGTGGTGGAAGTTGGATGTGAATTCAGGAAGTCTGATTTTAGAGCTTTTGAAATCAAGTTTAAACTATCATAATCTATACCTGGTTATGGTCACTTTTCATTTTGTGAATAATTATAATACAGAACTTCTCATTTCTTCAGTGTTTTGGGGAAGAAGTAGTTGGATCTTAAAGACAAAGGTAGCTTTCACATTCTTTTTATTACAGACCATACTTAGAAATACATTTTATGTTGTCACACACATGTTATGAATTGAAAGTTTCAGGAAACTATAATTTCTCTTACACATGTGTTGTACTTTGACATTTTATATTATATTCTATTTCCTCTTTAGCAAATGCTGATTATGAACCATGAATTGGTCATGATCAGTGGCGTGAGAAACACAAGAAATCATTATTAGGTTACTGGATCTATTCTTGATTTATAGATGGCTACTATTACGAATGTAGTGAATTGAGTCATAATTAGGCTTTTATCTAACTAGTTACTCCAGAGTCTTGCTTGTTTTAAATGAAATATCATTTCTTTTTCTTTAGACCAAATAAAAGGCTTGAGCCTGGTTTTATAAATCAACCAACATTGCTTACTTTTGCATACTTTATTTCAAAGCTGGTTATTGTAATACATTTCACCTATCTTGTCCTTTCAACTATACTTTTTTGTAAAAAATCACCAACAAATGATAGCTATATTTATTTGTGTATTAATTTACTTATTTAGGATTAGTCACACATATAATAGTACTTATCTTCCAAATCACATCTTCTGTTTGCCGCAAGTTACTTTTAATTCTCCTCTAGAGTTTTATGTGTTCCCAAATAAGCTAGGATACAAACAGAAAAACCACCCTGTAATTATGTTGTAGTTATGAAAACTTCGAACTGGCTTTTTTAGGGAAAAAAATATTTTTTAGCTCAATTGTGGAAAGTAGACAAAGCAATGATGATAACATTTCCCATGATGTAAAAAATAACATCTTGTACTCACTTTATTACACTTTCGTGTTTTATGCATAACATTAAAGTTTTGTTAAATCTCGTTTCTGTCAGGAATATGTTGAGTAATTGAAAGCAATTCTTAGTTGACTCTAACGTGGTTATTATTACAGTCATTGAATTGTCATGGAATATCTGTTTTAAAGATAAATCAGTGCAGTTCCTTGGATGGAAAAATTACGGTTAATTTGTTCTGCAGATGCTTTGGTGTAAAACACTGGCACAATTTTTCGGTGGCAGATAGTCCATACTGTTATGGAACTTACTGTATAGTGGGGAATTCTAAAGAGCAACAACAGTAATAGAAACTCACAAAGTGTGTAGAGTGTTAGGGAAAGTACATTATACCGTCTCTTGGAATAATAGGGGATGTTATCTTGGGTTTGGAACTTTAGGAGTTTTGTTTGGTTTCTTTTAAAGCAGGAAATGTAAAGGGAGAGCCAAGCTAGTCAAGCAAATGTTGGAAGGAATAACGTTAACTAGTGTCTTTATTTAGAAATGAGTTTATAGTTCGGTAGCATGAGACGAAAACATTTTTAAAGTCTTCAGGAAGGGTATTAAACCGTATATAAGTCCTTGTGACTTTATGTGGCCATAACAGTAACCAAATTCTTTCCAGTAGGAGAATTAAAAAAAAGAACTATATTAATAATCAACTCATCATATCCATAATTAGGACATGAACTTCAGCTTCCATTGTTGATAAAAGTTCTCACAGTACTTCTAATCCCTTCACAGGATGATCATATCAAATTGATCCACTTTTTTCTTGTTGACTAAAGTTTATATGAGACTTTATTTTCTACAGATAAGATTCTTAATCCTGGTTTTCTGTTGTTCAAAGGGCTTTTTAAATAGTACCAATTTCAAGTGATATCTCTAGTTTACTTCCTCAGTGACATAGTTACCTATTTTTTGCTGAAGGATCAGTATAATTCCGATGAGGTCTTTTTTTTTTTTTAGTAGAAAAGTTCAGATGAAGCCTTTTTAAAAAAGTTTTAACAAAACATTAAATTCTGAGAACTCATAATATTTTATGTTGAAAAATTTTGAAATAGGCTTCTGGTAGTTAATTAACATCTGCCTTGGTTTATGATATGTAATATGAAGTGTTTTAGTGTCAAAACTGTCAAAATACAAATTCCAGTTTCATCTTCTTTTGAAGAATACACTTAGCCCTACACGGGCTGCTCAGCTGCCCTTGCTTCTGCAGCATGACCATGCCCCTTTTTTTCCCGTCTCACCAATACAAGTGTTTTTTTCCTAGTGGAAAACTGTCTTCTAAACTGTTGCCCACCAATGGAAAAGAAAACGTGTGAGAGTGCTTCAGTCCTGGAGTAGGAATCTTCTGTTTTTATTGTCTGGCAAGGTCCTTGACTGTTTTCAAGCAAATGACACATCTTGGGGCTTAAGAGTCTAATTTGGTAATCATGAAAAAAAAGGGACTAATTTTACAAATATCTTCGTACACCCAAAATTGCTGATTATAAGTTAGATTACCTTTTACTTAATGTTTTCTTAAAGTCTTACACTTCCTTAAGGACTCTCTAAAAAATTCACATAGAACTTCTAGCTAGAAAGATGTGTTAAGTTTGCCTTTTGCCTTAATGGTATCAGTCATCTTTGGGAAAAGATGATTTAAGGAATAAGTTAACTATTTATAAAATGGCATCTAAATGTATTTCAAATAGTGAAAATTGGTAACAAGCAAACTGTTAAACATAGAGGAATGCTTACATAAATTATAACACTGTACAATTTCTGTTACATATTATCTGCTTATCTATCTCTATCAGTCTTTTCTATGCACATCAATGTAAATTGCAGGCATTTGTGGAGCTCCCCTAAATACACTGATACACTTATCATTATCTAGAGTTCAGTATTTGCTTAAAGACTTATTTGTGCAAATCTTGTGATGCATTCACTGAGTTTTGAAAAATGCAAATGCCTGTATAATTCAAACCCTTACAGAAAGTTATTATAACCACAGAAGGTTCCCTCATGCCTCTTACCTTTATCCTTTACTCCTGCCCCTCAAGCAGCCACTGTTCATTTCTTTAAAATAAGAGTTGCCTATTTTAATCAGGCACGGTGGTGTATGGATGGAGAGGCTGAGGCTGAAGGATCTTAAGTTCAAAGTCAGGCTGGGCAACTTGGTAAGACCTTGTCTCAAAATAAAAAAGGGCCAGGAATGAGGAATGTCACTCATTTTAAGCGCCCTGCGTTCTATCTCCAGTTCTACCACCATCCGCCAAGGGTTGCTTGTTTTAGAAGTATAAATGGAATTCACATAAATGGAATCAAATAATATTTACTCTTTCAGAAAGAGTTCTTTTGCTCAGCCTAATGTTTTTGATGTAACATGTATCAGTAGTTCCTGTTTACTGCCGAGTAGATTCCACCAAGGTACTATTGTTTATTTATCCCTCTATTGCTAAGACTCTTAGGTTGGTTCTAGCTCTGGCTGTTATGAGTCAAGCTGTTAGGAACATTCTTAAAGATTCTTCTTGTGAAATAGATTTTCTTTGTTTTGGACAAATACCTAGTACTAGAGTTGCTGGGCCCTTTATGTAGTAGGTAAATGTCCTGATGTTAGCAAGGTTCAGATCACCAGAGGTTGTTGGACCAAGGTCTCCCTCAGTTTCTAGGGCAGAATACAGTATGGCAGCTGACTTCGGCCAGAGCTGCTGAGTGAGAGCAGCAAAGGCTGAGCAGATGTATCTGGAGCCTTCTAAGAACCTCAGTCCTTTTGTTGAGTTCTGTTTGTAAGAAGGACATCACAGGCCCAGGCCATAGGCAATGGAAGAACATTACACAGAGACAGTAGAAAGTCGCTTGTTGCTAGTGGCAGGGATTTGTTTTGAGAAATGCATCATTAGGTGACTGCGTCATGTGTGAACATCGGAGTGTACGTATACAAACCTCTGAGATACAGCCTAATTCACACCTAGGCCACATAGGGGTGGCAAACCCACGCACACGTGCCACAGCCAGCTGTTTGTTGTTGAAAGCTCTGAAAGGTTTGCCATTGCTGGTGTAGCCTATTGCTTCAGTGCTACAAGCCTGCACAGCATGTTCCTACCCTGAATACTGCACACAATTGTTAACACATAGTCGGTGTTTATGTATTTAAATATTGAAAAGGCACAGTAAAAATACTATATAAAAGACAGCAAATGGTGCACATGTGTAGGGCACTTAGGACTGGAGCTGTCGGTGAGTGAGTATGAAGGCCTGGGAATTCCTTACTGTACCA
>PVJO010001351.1:0-137500 GCA_004026905.1 Hystrix cristata | reverse complement strand
ACCTATCTGGGTCTTCATAAAGTGTGTCTATTATAAATAATATATATTTGAATAATGCTTTTTAAAAGGTTCTGAAAGTTTGTCTTAATCTATCCTTTTAGCTAATACTGACACTTCCAATTCAAATTCAGAACTACACGATTTTTACTTAACCTCTTGTCTTGTACATCTGTACATCATTTCTTATGAAGAGACTTCTTGTTCTCAAGGACATGGGGGATTATAGAGTTAGAATATTACATAATTACCTCTCTGCATCATCCTATACTATGCACAAATAGTCTCAAAATAATAATATGTACAGTGGCATCCTTACAGAAGACAGAAATTTGCTTGCATATGCTGCCCTTTTGCTGTATTATTTGTTCTCCATTATGAGAGAACATAGCCATTATGTACTTTATTTTATGAACACCTTGTAGTTTTAATTTAGTTCTACAAGCATTTTTATGGTAGGTTGTCCCCAAAGGTGGCTGCTATACATTCTTTCCCTTTGTTTACAAATTAAGTATCTCTCATCTAAAGTACTTAGGACCACAGTGTGTCTTATTTTGGAATTTTTCAGATTTTAGAATATTTGCATATATCTAGTTTGGATTAAGCCGAAACACAAAATTCATGTATGTTTTATATATACTTTATACACATAGCTTAAAAGTAATCTCATACAATATTTTTAATTTTGTGTATTAAAGGAGGTTTCATGATGCAAAATTTTCAAAGCATTATGTTTTGGATTTTGGAGCATTTGGATTTTGGATTTTCAGATTACGGATGTTCAACACCGTTCATCAAGAGGTACAGTTTGTTTCCCTCTCTGTTTGAGTTGGTCTTGTATCTGGTGGGAAGAACACATTGTAGTAGAAGTTATGCTGTGGAACACTTGAGCCTTCAGAGATCTGAAAATTTTACTTTGGTGTGTTGAGACCTCTCACTTTTGGAGCGTTGGTCATCGAGTTTGAGAAAAATCATGTAGAGGGAAAGTAAGTGTCCTTAGTTGCACTGTTGTGGTTCTTTCAGTACTCTGAATCGATTCAGAATGCTTATGTTTCACAGTTATTTTGACTTTGGGGAATGCTTATGTTTCACAGTTATTTTGACTTTTGGGGCTGACAATGCCAGCCCCAGTAAATAAGGTGGATGAGGATACCCTGTAATGTTTATAGGAACCTACCTTTCTGTTTGATGGCACGTGGCAGCAACATCACCATATCTTTTATCACACCTTGTAAAGACACAAAGGAGGACTTTGGTAAGTGTGTTCGAAGTGAAGAGGGAGCATGTAAAGGAGGATTAATGACAGTGTGTCTAATACTGTAATGTATATTTTTAAAATATAAACACACTGTATTTTTCAGTCATCCCTTCTGGTCTAAATGCTCATTACTAGTCCTTATATTGATGCCTCTAGTTAATTTGATGGTTTATCACTGTTCTCCAGAGTTTCCTCAGGAAGGTGTCCTGGAAACTGTTTTCCCTTAAATAATTTTTATGCTGCTAATAGTTATTACCTTAATCTTTGGTCTTGATATTCTTTCCTGAGTATTTAAGATGATATTCCATTTTCTTCAGGTAAACATTATTAATGTTAACTGCCTTATGATAAGCTGTTTCCCTTGATCTTTTTTCCCCCTGGATGTCCAAAAGATTTTCCCCCCTCTTGAATGAAAGTCTCGTTATTCTCCTGGAGTGTGTCTTGGCATTAGTACCTATAGGTGGAGTTTCTCAGGTACACGGTATCCCTTTTCTTTACGTTTCAGAAGACCTTTCATCTCAGAAAAGTTTTCTCAAGTACTTTTTAGTATTTATTCTTTTCCTAGCTTTTATGCATATTACAACTTCAAATTCTAAATTTATCACTTGCTCAATTTTTTATGGAAATACACATAACATAAAATTTACCATTTTAACCATTTTTAAGTGTACAATTGAGAGCATTAAGTACTTCTCCCATGTTTTGTGACTATCATCACTGTCCATTTCCAGAACTTTTTCATCCCTCTGAACAGAAATTCCGTGCCCATTGAACTGTAATAGTCCATTCTGCCCTTTCCCTAGCCCCTAGTAACAGTCACATACTCAGTCCTTTAAAAAAATTCATATCCTCATTTTTTAAAAATTAAAACTGTTCTTTCTGTTCTATTTCTCATAAGGCAGGGGTTGAGAAACTTTTGTAAATAACAGAAAGTAAATATTTTAGGCTTTGTAGGCACTTTGGTCTTTGTCATAGTTACTTAGCTTTGCTTTTATACCATGAAAATGTCCATAGATAATGCATAAATTAATGTGTGTGATTGTATTTCAATACAATTTTATTTGCAAAAATACAAATGAAGGTCCAGTTTGGTGTATGGGTTATGGCTTGCTGACCCACTTACAAAGCATTGTTTGTGGTATTTTTTCACTTTTGTATTCTTTTTTGTTTAGCTTTTTCTTGAAATGAGTTTTTCTTTTCTTTTGAATTATTTCAAAAGTGTATTGAAGTGAATGACAATAATTTTATCTCAATAGTGGCTTTTCTTCCAGTATATATTAATTGTCTGTAGGCATGTCATTCTGCTCAAATTCTTATGAGCTTCGCATGGAATTGACTTCATGTTTTTTTCCACTGCTCATTTTTGGAGAAATTAATTTCTTGGTAATTTCAAGTATAAAACATTAGAATCTGAGATGTTGAGAGTAATTCCCACTTTCTTTTTTCTCCTGTTGGATATGTACTGTGCCCTAGAGTAGATGACTTCTCACAATAAGATTTGCAAGATTATCTCATATAATAGTAATATTTAATATTTAATATTAATCTCATATTAATATTAATATATTAATATTAATCTCATATAATAGTAACATTTAATATATAAAATATCATCCTTTTGTGCCTCAGTTCATGTAGGAGCATGACAGTTTCTACAGATCTTTAACTCACAGTTGTTCTGCTAAGGTCCTTTCTGGGTAAGATCTCATCCTGATAGTCTATTTGCACAGAAGTCTTTTTGGTGAGTTTAGTCCACTCACCTGTCTTCACTCTTATGGGCATCCTCTCTCCCCAATAAATTGAATAGATGTTCTTTCCTGACCACAAGTGATTTTTTTTTTTTTTTTTTTTTTGGTCCTGGGGATCAAACCCAGGGCCTTGTGCTTCTAGGCAAGTGCTCTACCACTGAGCTAAATACCCAACCTGTCAAGTGATTTTTTTGAGTTAAGAGGCCGAAGAAATGTGGCTGAAAAATAGAAAACGCATCATCAAATGCCATGTTGTGACTAAATGTGAGATTTTAAGCTTAGAGGCCAGAAGAAGAAAAGTAATCAAAGAATGTAAATGGTTTGAGAAAATATATTTTATTACACTATTATGTTTTGGAATAAACATCAACATGAGTCTTGTGATGAAGTGAGGGGGAAAACTCTGAAATACTCAAGTGTATTTAATAACCTCCTTTTGCTTCATAGACAAAATAATCTTTTGGCTTGTTGATGATGAAATATGCAGTAGATATAATTGAAAAGATAGATGTCTCTTAAATTCTTATTTTTCTCATGTGTCAGCCTCCTTGAAGTTACTTTGCCCTATGTTTCATTCTTCTGACAGATAAGCTCGGGAAATCAGGATGTAGCCATGATCTTGGGAAACTCAGTAACTGTACCATGCGCTGTGGTTTGAATGTCCCGTAATTGCCATTGTAACAGTAGTGAGAGGTGACACCATTAACAGGTGGTTAGTGCTGTTATTGTGGGAGTGGCTTAGTTATCTAGGTAGTGGGTTCCTAATAAAAAGGCTGAATCTAGCCTATTTCCTTGCCTTTGTGCTATGTTGCGAGGGAGGCAACAGGAAGGCTCTCACCAGATATGGCCCCTCAATCTTGGACTTCTCAGCTTCCAGAATTGTGAGCCAAATAAATTTCTGTTTATCATTTAAGTTTTTATTGTTTGTAATTGTATTCTGCTATAAATGCAGCAGAGAATGGGCTAAGGTGCCATGTCATTAATGTGAGTGCCTAATAAGAATTGAGTAGGATTAGTCAAGGTGAATAGGGCTTGTAGTGTGAGGAACACTGAAGACTGTGCTTGTGGGCCTTTGTGTACTAATAAAACAAGCAAAGCATATACAAGAAGGGAACATGATGAAAGCAGCAGTTTATTGTTGAATTTAAAACACTATATGGGAGGGAATTAAGTAGAATGGGTTTCCTCTGAAGTGTAGATATTCAGCCTAAAACTAACTTTTAGGCCTACTTTTTTTTTTTTTAATCATTTTGATTTCGAGTAATTGGGGAAAGTTTTGAGTTTTGCCTTTTTTGAGTGCTCATTGCTTATAAGGCTTCATCAGATTTTCAAGAACGCTTTTCCCCACAGTGAGTTGCTGGGTTCTTTTGTGGAAACTTGTTCTTCCTGTTTGTTCAGGTATCTCTTTAAAAGTAAAGCAGGCTGAGCTTAAACCTTTCACTTTCTTTCCTTTTTTTTGTTCCTTCCAGGCTGGTTTTTTGGACTGTGTGTTCTTCATTCAGGTTAAACACCTGAACTTTTTTTTTTTTTCTTACATTACAGGAAAAGGAGAAATAAAGTGATGTGAGATATCTTTTCTTGCCTTTTCAGTGTACAAGCAAAACTGCTGGCTGGTGGCAGGTGGCTTTTTGGTCTGTTTAGATGTACCACTCTTGTTCTCTGTGGTACTTTTTTTTTAAGTGAAAAAAAAGTTTGGTAATTATCAGGTGATTACCGTAAGCTGTGAGTCCAAACTAATAAAAAGCTGTTTTGAATTTACTGATTGACCAAATACCTTAAAGCTGTAGTCTCTATTATCATCAGTTGTAGTTTAAATGAAACTTTTCAATGCCTAGTGGCCTGTGCTTGTGAAGGGCTAGCTAGGGTATGTATTTGGTAAGTAGATGCTGAAAGATTTGATAAGTAGATGCCTCCCTTGCTCTGATATATTCACCCATCACTTGTACTATTTTCTTTTTCCAAATGCTTGAGTTATTCTCATGTTGACTGTGGAAATGTGTGTATTATTTTTAAGAAAGAAATGACAGGATTGTAGTTGATGAATATGTTTTAACTATTTTTTCAATAATGCCTTGCAAAGGATGCCAGGTTCTGATTTTCTTCTTTGCAGGAAAATTTTCTCATTTCAGAAAAAAGTTCTTTTGAATTTTTAGAGCAAGTTACCGTCTTCCCCAAAACAATACCCACAAAAATGTAACAATGGAAATACGTAAATATTATTCTGTTGGAATTTTATGAAAGCAGATACATTTGGGGTATATAATAAGAGAACTTCAATATTTAATTCAGTGAATTGCTTCTATTAGATGCTCTATAAATATTTGATCAAGTGAACTTTTAAGCTAACACTTCTGATTTCTGATCTCCTGATTTTTAAAAATATATAAATAATAATTTTACATATTAGTCTACTTCTTTGTCATCAAACTCCAAGGTCACAAAGCCGTTAAGTGATAAGGCCGATTTAAACCCCTGTCTGGTTGCCCTAAAATCATTTGGTCTCTGCTACTCAAATGAAAGTTTGGTAGCAATGAGAAATAAAATCTGTATTTTAAGTTATTTTGTAATTTGGCAGTTGTTATTGCTTTCATTTTTTTTTCTTTATTTAAAAAAATGTATTTACCGAGAACATGTAGTGGTACCTTGTAGATCTACATAATGATCACATTCATTGTAGTTAATTTGTACCTGTACATGGTATATCTTGGTCCCCCCGCCCCCCGCCTTTCACCCCTCTTCCTCTCCTTGTTTACAATAGCTTTATTTACATTTTTCCATTTTTTCCTCTTTTTCTTTTCCTTTCTTTTTCCCTTCCTTCTTTTCCCCATCCTCCTTCTCTAGTTCTCTTCTCATTTGGATATTATCTTTCTTTTCCACAATATCTATTATGCCTTTTTGTCCTTATTTACACTTATGGTTTCTCATATCAGAGAAACAATTCAATATGTACTCATGCATGTCTGATTTATTTCACTAAGAGTATGTTCTCAAAATGCATCCACTTACCTATAAATGTTTCAAGTTTATCCTGTTTTATGGCAGAGTAGTACTCCATTGTATAAAAAAACCACATCATCTTTAGCCATTCATTAGTTGCTAGGTATTTGGGTTGTTTCTAAGACCTAACTGTGACAAATTGTGTTGCTATAAACATGGTCGTGCATATATTACTGTGGTACAATGTTTTTAATTCTTCTGGGAAGATACCTAGAAGAGGAATAGCTGGATCAAATGGAACCTTTAGTTGTAGTTTTTTGAGGAATCTCCACACTGATTTCCACAATGGTTGGACCTGCCTACATTCCCACCAACAGTGGAGGAGGGTTCCTTTTTCCCTACAGCCCTGTCAGCGTTTGTTTTGGGTTGATATCTTGATAATAGCTGTTCTTTCTGGAGTGGGATGGAATCTTAGCATTGTTTTAAATTGCATCTTTTGAATAACCAGTGATGTTGAATGCTTTTTCTTATATTTATTTGCCGTTTGTACTTCTTCATCTGAGAACTATTGGTGCAAATTTTAGAAAGCAGGAAAAAAGTACTAAGGCAACTGGTAGTGATTTTGGGTGTACTTTCTTTCAGCCCTTTTCCTAGGCATTTGAAATAAAACTCTTTAGTAAATTCGGTATTGAGAACATTTGCAATTATTAGAATGCTAGACTATCTTCTGTTCAATTGTTTCATAAACAAAAATAGGATTGTAAATAATTTTTGAAGAGCCTTTGCAACTCTTTCCTTTAAAAGACTACTTAAAATGGTTAGGAAAATCTTGAAGATAACCTGTCTATCCTGACTCAGAAGCAGTCAAACTAAGAAATTTTTGAACAGTAAATAAAACAGGGAAGTCTTAGCAATTTCAAAGAATGTAATTATACTGAACTGTATCCTTAAAAATAGTTAAGATGGTAAATTTTGTGTAATGTATATTTTGCCACAATTCAAATAAAAATGAAAAGGGGTATGTCATAGTGGACATTTTGGTCTCTTCAAGAAAACTTATTTCTTAATATAACCAACACAAAATATGGAAAATTGTGTATTCAATAGAACGAATATTGGCAATTATGTTGAGGGGGACACTCATACTTCCGAGAGTCGCTATAGTTCTCTGGCAGTGTGAAACATAATATTACAGAAGTGTTACAGAAATTCAAATGAATGCCATGGAACTTGGCTAATTAACAGTCATGGGGAAAATTCCGTGGTATATTTTACCCCCTTGGTCTCTGTTTCTACAAAATTGGTGTAAACCCTACAGTTGTATGGTTAATTCAGTTACATCCTGATACATAGATGTTCTAAGAAGCAAGAGAAGGAGAATGACATTATTTCCTATTCTTAAGGAAGTTTGTAGTCAAATTGCACAGTTCTGCAAACTTTTTATTCTTTTGTACTCTTTAAAGTATAACGGTCCCACCTGTCCTTAGGCAATACATTCTAAGACCCCCAGTGGATGCCTGAAACTACATAGTACTGAACTCTCTCTATAATTTTTACATAATGTTATTCCCCATATACCTATGATAAAGTTGAATTTATAAATTAGATACAGTAAGAGATTAACAAAATAATGCAGACCAATTATAGCAATACACTGTAGTAAAAGTTACGTGAATATAATCTTTCTCTCTCAGAATTTTCTTTGCTTATTGTTAGTAACTCACCTTTCACTTCAAGGAAGCCCTTTAGTTTTTTTTTTATGTATCTTAATTGTATCACTGCTCTTGTGTTTGGGGCTTTATTAAATAAGATAAGGGTTATAGGAACACAAGCTCTGTGATACTGTGACAGGTGAGATGGCTACTAACAGGCAATAGTGTGTACAGCATAGATATTCTGGACAAAGGATGGTTCTTGTCCCTGAGCAGAAGAGAGCAGATGGCACGAAATTTCATCATACCACTAAGAATAGTGTGCAGTTTAAATGTATGAGTTGTTTGTTCTTGCAGTTTTCCTTTAAATATTTTCAGACTTTGAACACAGGTAACTAAAACTACACAGAGCTAAACTGGATAACTGGGGATTGCTGTAGTTGAATAAGGTATTGGCAAGTTGGTTCTGTCTGGAGATTTATTGCATTAAAAATTAAAATAGAGAAATAAAAATAATAAGCTCTGTTATAAATTAGAATAAATAACAATTTTAATGAAAAGAAACTTGTCCAAAGCAAAAATTAATGAGAAGGAAGGTGTTATTTTATGTTTTGATAGTCAGTTTAAAGCCTGACTTGCTGAATTCTCATATTTTCTCATAATTCCCATCATTATTGCAGTGTGTTTGAAGTAGGTAAAGAAAATCTTGCTTCAAAGAGATAATGTAACTGGAAAAGGAAGGAATATTTTAATGCATTTTCAGATAATCAGCTTTCCACTGCTATTACAAAATCAACTTAACATTTATTTTGGCTCATGGTTTCCTGACCATGATCCATGGTCACCTGACACTGTTTCTGGGTCTGTGGTAAGCAGAACATCATGGCAGGAGGTGCATGGTGGAGCAGAGTTGCTCATCTGACAGCATCTGG
Source organism: Hystrix cristata (assembly GCA_004026905.1). Lineage (NCBI taxonomy): Eukaryota > Metazoa > Chordata > Mammalia > Rodentia > Hystricidae > Hystrix > Hystrix cristata. Next base: position 128,976 of record PVJO010001351.1, on the reverse strand, counting down.
ACCAGAGAGAGAAGGGAAATGGCCGGGTTCTCAACATATACTTCAGGGCATGTCCCTAATGACATTCTTCCTTCAACCAGGCCCCACCTAAAGTTCCTACCACTTTCCAGTAGCACCACCCACTAGGGACCAGGCCTTCAACACCTGAGCCTTGGGCAAGGCATCTCATATCCAAACTATAAACATGGCTCTTTTTCTTTGATGCTTCACCCAAGCATAATCACATAATAGTTTCCTAAAGATTAATTATAACCTTTAATCTGAAGCCTTATCAGTGTATTTTTAATGCTTCTGCTATTTTAAAATGTTGGTCTGTTTTACACAGTTGAGCTTTTATGTGTATGTCTTTTGGCCATGTGGAAAATACTGTTTTGGGAAGTATACAAGACTTCCAAATGTTAACACATTTCACTTTACAATAAAAATAATAAGCACATTTATTAACATCACCACCAGACTTATCACAAAAATATTTAAATATTTGGAAAATGTTACATTTATGGTGGCAGATGCAAATGTTTTAAAATTCAAATTTCTGTTACAAGCCCAAATTGCATCATTGCAGATGAATATTGTTAGACATTTGAAGTGGCAGACTCAATTTGTTCATCCTCAATACAGTGTCTCCCAAATATAAAGGTCAAACTTGAGATCAAACAGTTGCATATGTGTTCTTCAAGACAGTCATGCTTTGATGTGTACTAGAAGTACTTAGTGCATTTCTCATTTCGTGACAGTAATATTAAGATACGCGCTCAAAAAAAAAAAAGACATGCGCTCAAGAGTTGGAATTTAATAAAATTAATGTCAACATTTTCATGAAGGACAGTCTTAAAGTGAAATTGGCTTTTTTTTTTTTTTAATACTAAGAGAGTCTGGTAGTGAAGAATACAATGACTAATAGCACTGATTGCTATCATTGTCTTGGTTCATGCCAAGGCATCTTAGTTACTTTTCTTGTTGCTGAGACAAAATACCTGACACTCAAAGTTAAAGGAGGAAAGATTTGTTGTAGCTCACAATTTGTAGAGGTTTCAGTTCATAGTTGGCTGGCTCCAAGGCAGGGTGGTATAGCAGAGGGCATTGCAGAGGAGAAACAGTTCATGGCAGGCAAAAGGCAGCAAAGTAGTGAAGCAGCAGCAGCAAGCAACAAGCAGCAATCCCAGCAGCCCTCTTTCTGCCCCTTATATTCTATCCAGGCTATCCACTCTTAGGTGGGTAGCACTCACACCCAGGTTGGGGCACCCTTAATCCTAGCATCACACCATTGAACCAATCTCAAGATCACATCCTTAAACCCAGTATCACACACTCTAGATCCAGCCACCTCCAGAAAGTTCCACCTATGATGGCATGAGGCTTTGAGGGAACATCTAGACAAGCCATAATACAAGGTGTCGGCAGTTTTACCTACCAGTGCTTTTCTATTATTATGAACATCAGGAGTACATTTTCCAAATGACCAACACATGATGTTACAAAACCATGCATTGACACTGTCCTGACAGTGAAAAAGGCCAAATCATCTTAGTATTATTTTGCTAATAGTTTTAACTTCTCAGCCCCCAGATGGATTCTAAAGGACCACCTGGAGTCCATGGGCCACACTTTGAAAACTGCTGATCTAATCTGAGTTGTTCCTGATTTTCTTAGTCTGAATTGTTCCTGGTTTTGAGACTCTAATGAAAGATACGGACATTCTTCCCAGAAGGATAAATCCCAAATTTACATACAAACTTCCTGAAGCAGTTTGTTATGGTTTGTATCTAGATGTCCCCAAAGAGCCTCATACTGTCATAGGCAGGGCATTGAATCATGCAGTGATACACCTGGGTTGCTATTAGGAGGTGGGGCCTGGCTGGGGAAGTCAGGTTGTTCAAGACATGACCTCAAAGGCTGTATCTCCCTCCCCCTTCCCTCCCTGCATGCGGCTTCCTGGCTGCCTTGAGGTGAGCAGCTTTCCCCCACCCAGGTCCTTCTGCAATGCTGTTGCCATGTTTACGCCTGCCGAACATGGACTGACACTTCTGAACTGTGAGCCAAATAAAACCTCTTCTTTTTTAAGTTCTGTGTGTCAGGTATTGTGTCCCAGTAACAAGAAAGTGACTAAGACACACTTCAGCTGTGGTTCTCAAACTTTGTTATCTTGAGGGCTTGTTAAAACACCTGTTGCTGGGCTGGGAAGTTAGCTCAGTGGTTAGAGTGTTTGTCTAGCAAGTGGAAGACCCTGAGTTCTATCCCTGGCACCAAAAAAAAAAAAAAAAAATGAAAAAACAACTGTCACTGGACCACACCCCTAGAATTTCTCTGTCTGTTGTAAGGTAGCCTGAAAAGTTGCATTTTAAGAGACCAGTGATATCAAATCACTTATGTAGGAGTAGAGCTCTTTTTTTTTTTTTAAATCTCCTATGATTATTTTCATGTACAGGCAAGGTTGAGAATCATTGGGGACACCAGGAACTCAGTTAAGACTCCCAAGTAGGATTAAGAACATTTAATATTTATACAAACATGAATTTGAAAGCTTGTAATATGTTTTTTCTATCTGATAGAAAACTGGCCTGATGTTCCTGAAATTATAGAATTATAGGGAGCCTCAGGCTCTGAGTATATGAAATGAAGTTAGCGTAATTGCTGAAAGCTTTTAAGATAGTGCTCTACAAAGAGTGATCAAAAACTACAATGAATGTTTAAATAAAAATGTATTACAGTAAAAGACATTGCCGTTAATCCCCTTTAAAATACTTCCCCTTGCTTCAAACACACTTATCCCATCGTTCTTGCCACTTTCTAAAGCAGTTCTGGAAGTCCTCTTTCCTGAGTGTCTTTAAGAGGTGTGATTAAAAAGTATGGTTAATGCTGCTGCTGAGTGCCACCCTTGTTCTTCAAGATGAGTTTGTTCTGGGTCAGTTTCTCTTCCAAGTTTCTAAAACAGGTTTCTTTAGTGCCAGGAAGATTATGTGCAACAACCACCTTCTTATGTTAAAATTTTTTTGCTTTGACAGTAGTCTCTGTAAGTAGACGTCTTTTAGCTATTAGAGGGCAGTGGCATCAGATGGTGCCTAAGCCTGCTACCCCAGCATATACAGAGTTCCTGGCGCCAGAAACAACTCCTGAGGAGGGCCTTGTAGCCCCAGCTGCACCACCTGCTGGAGCTCAGGAGGGGAGTCCTAGCATCAGCCTCACTCTGAGAGTGCCTAAGAGCCAAAGTAGGATTCTGTGTCAGTATTTTTATAATTCTCTTGAATGTTTTAAATTTGGGAGGGAGGAGGAGAGAAGAAAAGGGATTTCTTCAAGCTTTAATTTCTAGGGGAAAAAAATCTTCCCAGAAGCTTATAGATTTTTCTTTTTGTCTAATTGCCAGTCACTCGCTGAAAGGAATGAAATCTCCAAACTGGCTCAGAGTACTCACTCTATGGACCGGGACGGGATTCATTTCTTTTAACATACTACTTTATTCCCAATTTCCAAGTAAAATTGAGTTCTCTTGGCCAAGAATAATAGGGTTCACCTGCCACAATTATCAACCTGTAGCTAATGTCTTTTGAACCGTACAATATTGGCAATAATAATGACTATATAATCTAATAGCATGGAATATGGTGTATAATATGAAATATATACATATAAAGATAACATTAATATGTAAATACATGTCTTTAAAAACGCGTAGTATAAAGTATAAAAATATGCCTGATGTAACAAACATTACACTTACATAATTGTTTCTCTGGGTCAAAAAGGAGGTACTAGGATTGAGAGTTCAACTGTATATATTTAATTTTCAAGAGTAATAAAGCAAGTTCAGTCATGTGTCACTCAATGATGGAGACATGTTCTGAAATATGTTATTATACAATTTTGTCATTGTGTGGAAATAATAGAGTATATTTATATAAACAAAGATGGCTCCAACCTCACTAGGTGATATAGGTACTCTTGTGGGACATAAATGCAGTTTGTTAACTGAAATGTCATTATGCAATAGATGACTGTATCTGAACCAAAAAAATTAAATTAATAGTGTAGTTTTTTGTCTCTTTGTAAAGCTTATTGTACATAATGATAATGGAACAGGATGGGGAAATACATGTGCTTAAGCATTTTGGTTAGAAATAAAAATTGATAGACTGAATTAGAAGACAGTTTGAAAACAAATGAAATCTTTAAAGTTTTTCCCTTTGACTTAATACTTCTGCTCCAAGCCATTTGTCTTACATAAATATTTGGAAAAACATATAAATATATATATATATATATATGTATATATATATATATAAAACTTTAACTTTTTTATAATGGCAAAACTTTTTATAATTGTAAAACCACCCCATTAAATGATATACACATGTGATGGAATGCTCAGGAGTCATAAATTATGCTTTTAAAAATTTTACCTAAAATCTGTAATATTTGGACAGTAAAAATATATTAAAAACATGTTTAGAAACACACCTATGAAGAAAGAAATGTGGAAGTTTAGTCATCAACATGTTCGTGGTGGTTATTTTTCTTTGTTGAAATATATATACATATTTTTGTTTGTTTTGTTGTTGTTTTGTTTTGTTTGGGTGCTGCTGGGGATCAAACTCAGGGCTTTGCGCTTACTAGGTAAGTGCTCTACCATTTGAGCTACATCCTCAGTCCCCAACCCCCTAACTCTTTTCTTTTTATGAATTAAAAATATATATAAAATTAAAAGCTGCTTACTTATTCTGTTGGTTTAATTACCATGAAGCAACTAAACATTATGTAGATTTGTGTGTACAAAAATATTTTATGAAGCCCATGCTGTGTATAGGTGCTTTTTAGGTGATGGAGATACAGACAGCCCGTTGGACAGTCAGTGTACCTTTTTTCATGGAACATCTTGAATGGGAAATACACAATAGGCCAGTAAAATAAATGGACAAGGAACTTTCATGTAGTGATTCAATGCACAAGGAAATTAAAATAGAATGATTATAGAAATAGTGACAGGAGGGTGTGTGTGCATGTGAGTGGCTTTCGATTGGTGATCAGTGTAAGTGTCCCTGGGTTTCTTTTTGGACTGATGATTGCATGACAGAAGGAGGTAGATCTGTGAAGTTCTGGGGCTGAGGTCTTCGGGTGGATACACAACAAATGCAAAGTTGCCTGGGCTAGATCAGGTTTATCATATTCAAAGAACATACAGTGAAAGAGTAAAACTCAGTAAGATTAGAGAGGTAACGGGCATATTCACATAAAGTCTTTTCCTTCCTGGTCATAAGCCTTTTATATTGATATTTTATTTGATAATTAAGATGTGCTTTTATATGATAATGAAGAAAACAAAAATACAAAGAAAAAATTCCATAACCCCACCACTTAGTCTTTTTTTTCTATTCATTTAATTTTAAATATATATTTTCTCCTGTACTTGTTTTGTGAATTTTTAATCTCAAAAAGTGCTTAATGTAAACATTTTCCATATTAAATTTTCTATAATATGCTTTTTTCTTTTATATATAGCTTATATTTGTGGAGTTTTTTTATTGTGGCAAAAATTGTATAACAATTTAGCATCTTGATAATTAAGTGTATAATTCAGTGGCATTGAGTACATTCACAGTGTTCTGCAACATTCCTTTCAATACAAGATGAAATTATCCAAAAAGCCATCATTTTCTGAAAAAAAGTCTCAGTTATTGGGCATTTAAATTTTTTTTTTTTTTTTTGGTACTGGGAATCGAACTCAGGGCCTCATGCTTGCGAGGCAAACACTCTAACCACTGAGCTAAATCCCCGGCCCTGGGCATTTAAATTGTTTCCATGATTTTCCATGCTGTAAAATCTTCATTCATTTATGAGGAATCATTGGTACAAATTTTGAAGGATGATATTCAGAAGGTATATTTGTAAGTCAGCGGGTATATTTGTTTAAGCCGATTCATGATAACCACTGCTGCTGGGGGTTTTTCCCTAACAGGTGGTACCAGTTTACATTCACATTATCAGTGTTTGAAATACTTCTACTTCACTATTTTCTCCCTAGTACTGAGCATTTTTATATTTTCCATCTAAAAGTTTTAGTAAAATACAAACACATTTCCTTATTTTGCTTCATAATTATTATGAATATTTTAAATTGCCAACTGATAAATTAAAATGTATTTTACTTAAACTTTTATTATTAATAAAAGAAAGTAATTCTCAAGCATTGTTAGTATGCTAGTTAGGAAAAAATAAGTTTGTACTCAACCTTTATTCAAATCCAGATAGGGAAAGAGAATCATTCAGTTTTCCTGGGTGAAGGCAATGCCCTGCAGCTCAGTGGAAGATTAGAGTTGTAGTTGAAGGAAAAAGGATGTTGCAATGAGAGAATGAAACAGAACCTAATATCTTGAAAGTTCTGTAGGTATTAGGAACAAAACAAACAAACCCTGGAAGGTTGGTGACGGTTACTTTATCACGTACTCTGTGCATTTGCTGTTCCGGTAGCTAATGCAAAATTGACCTTTTTTTCCACCCCTAAATCATTCAGCTTAATGTGAGGAGTATTTTTTGTAGAAATCTAATTCTGACTTTGTGATACATATCTATAGAAATGTATCTTTTATTTTGAGACGTTTTCTTAGTGCTTACTTTCCTATACTGAATGAATTTCTCTACATAGCATGGAGAACACATCATGAAATAAATCTCCCTTTTCCTTAGTATTTTCCAAATGGTTCTCTTTTATTTAATGTATGCATAAAAAAAAAGAAGATGTGTAAGAAGTGTTTGGGGCTGGGGATTTAGCTCAGTGGTTAGAGTGCTTGTCTCGCAAGTATGAGGCCCTGAGTTCGAACCCCGGTACCAAAAAAAAAAAAAAGATGTGTTAATATATGCATAAAATGGAGAAAGACAGAACTTTCACTAGTTTTATTTAAGATGCTATTTTCTAACGATATTACCCAGTAAGTAATAGCATGGAGGTAGTGATACTTAACGAATAAGACACATGAAATATAAAGTGGGAAGAAAAATCATTAATAAAGGTGCTAGTTTATAAAGATAAAAATGCTAATATATGCAGTTTCCTTTTTTAACCCATTGCAATGTAGCTTGTAATTTTATTATTTCAGTAAAATTACTTTAAAATTATCAGTGGCCATATTTCCCTTCTCTGTTGATCGTACTAAATCATCATAATGCTGGACTTTGCATAGTGTTATTGCTTCTTGACTTCCTTGATGTCCTTCATGATATTTCTTAACTGTTTACGTAGCCTGCTTCAGATTCTAAGTGACTCTTCTTGCTTCCTAGTCTCTGGATGAAAACTGTGGTTACTTCTTGCCAGTGTTCTGATTGTGTATTCTCAAACGCCTGTTTCTCACCTGTGTGCCCTGTGGTTTTCTCAGCCTTAATAGATCCAAGCTTGAATAGTTTCACTTAAGTACCCATTTCGTGTAATTTGTCCCGATGATAGATATCTCACATCATCTTTAGCTCTCTCTTCACAGAGTCCCCTGTAAGCAGACTGTCACTACTTATTTCTGTTAACGTGGCATCCCTCTCTGCCTTCTCTGGTGTAATGGTAAATGTTGTAATTTGTCTTAGATTCAATTGTCAGCAGTATTTAAATAACCTTTACTCTTAAAATATAAAGGCGAAGTTTGTGCATATAATTTTGTCCCATGTAGCTTGAGGGGAAAGTGAGTGCCTCGGACAGGAGTCTTGCTTCACTCATTTTGTGTTTCTGGCACAGTCGCCCAACCATGAAACAGGTAATTGTGAAATGTTTTCTGAATCACCTGCCCAATGACCAAAGAAAGAGCCTGTCTTAGTTCTATGCAGTCTTTTGAAATGAGAAATCAGTTTGGATACAGCTCATGCTTTTTTATAAATCCTTTTCATTGTAGAGTATTTCAGTGTGTTTTTATTATTATTAAAGATATTCTGTTGATTCTTTCTATGAAATTGATTCAGTGTATAAAGTACCTTTCCCCATTCTTTTTAGGTTTCGGAAGGAAGGATGTTGTAGAACACTTGCTGCAGATGGGGGCTAACGTCCATGCCCGTGATGACGGCGGTCTCATTCCACTTCATAATGCCTGTTCTTTTGGCCATGCTGAGGTTGTGAGTCTGTTACTGTGCCAAGGGGCTGACCCAAATGCCAGGGATAACTGGAACTATACACCTCTGCATGAAGCTGCTATCAAAGGGAAAATCGACGTCTGTATCGGTGAGTATTATTTGATGGTGTCTGACTTGTAAGGCAAGCTCGATGTACATTTTTAAATAACAGCTTACTCTTGTTTTTTTTATAGTGGGGTTGTTTGTGTTCCTTCAGAATAGGTAAAGGGTTATGGCATCTTAAAGGGAAATAGAGAGATGGTAATCTAAAGTTGGTTAAGAACAAGACTCACAGCATTAACTCTCCAAATGCAAGTCAGATACCCACTAGTGTGGAACTAAATTTTGATGGATTACTGCGGTCAAGTTTAGTTAATTTATAGTCTCTTTATTAAAAGACTACAATTTTTATCCATGCTTCAATGAGAGCTATTAGAAAGTATAAAATTTTATCGAATTGGATGACATATTTGGATACCATAAGTTGATTCAACGAAAGTCACCTAATACTAAGGCAGAGGCCTTTTTTAAATGTTTTTAAATTGAATACCAGCCAGTTTATTAATACTGGAGAGTGTGTTTTGAATCTACTAGTTCAAAACTTAATATTTTCAGCATGTGCCATAGAGAAAACAATTTCAAACCAAATTGAACTTTTCAACCATTTTAAGTAGCTCAGATATACGAATTTCTATTCAATCAGCATTTCTTTCACAGAGATGTGTATTTAAATCTTTGTTTTATTGTATTAAACTTTTATTTTCAAACCCAAAACAAGCAAGCCTCTAGAGAACAAGCATTTTCTTCTGAGTACATCGCCTGTTTCTTGATACTCAAGCTGATGGATGTATGTTCAGCCGCTGATAGTTAACTTACATAATCGTCTTCCTGGCTGACATCTGTTTTAATATAATCAGTTTTCTTTATGCTAAAACTGAAATATATCTGTCATTTTAAAAAAACTGTACCATTAGTATGACTTTCTCCTAGTAGTGACTGAGATTATTCCCTCCTCAAAGCCATCTAGTTTAGCCTCCACTGTGGTTTTTTTGCCAGTTTTCTTCAAACTACTGCAATGCTTGGCATATAACTTCTTTACCACATTGTCTGTCAGTATCTTTCGTCACTTCAGAATCCATTGACATGACCCTTTGTATGTTATGTCCTTTCAGTTTTTTGACATGTTCTATTTCCGTTAATTCTCTCATTTCCTTTTTCATCTTACTAACACAGCCACATCCTGGACCAAGTTTGTAAGTCCACTTTGAGAAGCTTGAACTTACTCTAACCACAAAACTTCTTACGTGCCTTGCTTTTGTATTGTTGTAACTTGATTGAATTTGATAATTATTCTTATTTAATCTGGGCTTTCAACTTCCCTGTCATCACTACTTCTTGTATCACCTTGTCATATCCATTAAGTTTTTCTTGATTATTAGAAAGTATTATACTGTTTTCATTTTCTGAAAATGTTGTTCTTGTTAGCTTTCAGAATTCTATCTTTCCATCTGTACCTCTCTGAATTTTTTATTGTATCAGTGCTTTGAATGTCTTACTGAAAGTAATATTCCTGTCCTCCTCATCATCTTCCTTTTCGTAATCTGCCCCCGCCCCATGTATGTAATGAAGTTGCTCCTTTTATCTAAATTCTGCTGAGAGGATTAGATGTAGGGCTTGGATTTTGATAGAATGGATCTCTGCAGGCCCCAGCTCCCACATTGCTCAGTAGTCTTTGGCACATATTGCTTTCCTTGTGTTTAAGTTCTTATGCCCTATAAAAGTTGAGGGAAAGGCAAAGGGACCTTTGAAAATGTATAATCAAAATATAATTGAGTTATAACTACTATTAAATAAAGTATGTAACATATTTAAAGGAATGAAGATTAGTTGTAGACCCTTCTGTATACTTAGCTTTTCAAGAATCTCTTTCTAGTTTTGTTATCAGGTCCTTTGAAACCTCTGATAGCTTGTATGTCATACTTCCTGAATTTGAGCTTAGTTAAGGAATTCTGAAGTGTTTCTGTAAGGCAAATTTCTATGTTAGACAATTGGACCAAAGAATTAGAAGCCTTTTTTTTTTATTTTCATTTTCACTTGAGTCTATCAGTTTTGAGAGTTTAGTGTACAAAATCGATTTTGGGGGGGTTGGAGTGCTGGGGATTGAACTTAGAGCCTTGCGCCTTGTGCTTGCTAGGGAAGTGCTTTACCACTGAGCTAAATCCCCAGCCCCACAAAACTGATTTTTAAAATGTTTTTGTCTAGGTGTTGAAGTGCTGACCTGATTAAGATTAATCATACCTCATAGAGTTCATTAATGTTTGATGTTTCAGTATTGTATATAACAAACCTAATTTACTTTAGAAATCAATATATCTTCTCCCTTTAAAACTTACTCATTTTTCCTTGCTTTTCTCTGTCCCTGGGATGTAGTGTTCAGGAAATTAAATGATATTTTCTTTTCTCAATATGTGTCATGCAGTTTTAGTGCTTCTAAATCTATTTTTTTTTTTTTTTTTGGTGCCGGGGATCAAACTCGGGGCCTTACACTTGCTAGGCAGGCACTCTAACCACTGAGCTAATCCCCCAATACCCATTGTAAATCTATTTTAAAAGCAAATTGTAGGTGTGCCTTTCATAGAGTCTTCTAATAAACAATATGGAGGTAACAATGATGGATATTTGTCATTTTTTTCTTTTTTTTCCTTTTTGGCTAACTTGTATCCAATTTCTTTTCTAATTTTACAGATTAAATTATAGCTGTGGGTAGTTATGGGGAGGAAACTGGTCAAGTCACTTTCTTCTTTTCTACCCCTTGGCAGTCAGGGATGCCCCCTGGTCAATCAGACATTCCATTCTGTAATGTAGAATTTTGAGTACAAAGCCATGGAGATATTAAGAAATCATTCATAGCAGCAGATTTTTACTGCAGTGTTGGCAATGACCTGGCCATAATGTTCCGAGACAATGATGCTTACTCCTACTTATCCTATGGATTTTTATTTGTTTTCTAAGGTTGGTCCTCTACATTCCCATCAGTTCAGTTTAAGATAGACACTGATTTTTGTAATTCCCACTGCCTTCATACTGTTTCCATGGGTATCACATTGCCATCTCTTTTTTACTGCATTTCTCTAGGGTGAGAAGAACAGAATATGTTTTTTGGAAGCTTCTTCTGGGTACAAGGGAAAGGACAGCTTACTGGCTACCACAGCAAATAATTCTAAAGATATTAGGGTAAATGGTCTTCTAACACTTGTGAGATTCTCACTGGAATATCCTAACATCTAGACCCGTAGCCTGGTAAGCTAAATAAAAAATAGCAACCCATCTGAGTCAGCCACAGGGAAATATTGAGAGAATAATCAACATATATATCTAGAATTGCTGATGGGATCAGATGAACACTTGAGTTAAAAAAAAATTCCCAGGAAAATTCAAGTATAATGTAGAAGAGACTTCCTGTGGTTCCCCCAAACCGGGTTTTTTCCAAAGTAAAAAATAGACAACTTGAAAGAACATTAAAAAGCCTTGAAGATCACATGTGAGAAATAGCCCAAAGTACAGGGCAAAATATTAACATATGGAAATCATGAAGAAAATGGTAAATAAATCCAGGAAAGTCAACATTATTTTAAAACCTAACATGAGACAGGAGTTCCAGAAGGAAAAGAAAAAAGAACTGATGGGAGAGATTAATAATTAAGTGGTAAGAAAACTTATCTTGGAGTGAAAAGCCATAAAGAATTCTGTGCTGCATTGATGAAATGCGCTGAGGAAGATGGATATTGACATTGTTAAGCAACAAAAAATAAGTTGCTTACACAAAAAAAAAGTTAGGCAGAGGACTTCTCACTTACAGCATTGAAGGCTTGAAGACTAAAGTACCTTTTAAACACTACTTGAAGAAAAAGATTAAACTGTGATTCTCTTGATAAAGAGCAGTACTTCAGCTATTGGGACTGAAAAGGTCTGAATAGAATAAGTGACGTTATGTTAGGAAGCAAAGCCCCTGCTACTTGCTCTCTTTCTCTTTCTCTATACTTTCAAACAATTCTTAGTTTCTTCTCTCTTATGTGCAGAGACTCAGTATCCTCACTGTATATCTTACTTGGGAGCCCCAAGTTCAGGTTGCTACTTAAAAATCTAATAATTAGGAGTTTAAAAATAGCTTTGTTTTCCAGGTTCACTGACATTATAAGATCATAATCATTGGAGTCACAACCTTTGTCAGTATTAAAATGTGGATAATAACTGTATGCCATACAGTTAAGAGGATCAAATGAGGTAATCTAAGTAAAGCAAATTAGTGCAGTGTCTGATATTATATAGCATAATACCTGTATGTAGTATATGCTCAGTAGTTTGCAGCTCTCTTCTTTTGAAAATAAGATTAGAAATAATTCTCCTGTTGTATTATATGATATTGACCCAAATGCTTTTCTATTTACTGAAAATGCAAGAGAAAATGAGATCTGATGGTATTTTTCCTGAAATTGGCTTATTAGGAGAGATTAAGCAAGCTGTGTAAAGATAGTATCATTTAATAATATAATTAAAATTAAGTGGTTATTTAATTGAAAGAGTAAAAGCAATTAGCTGTAATTTTCATTTTTCCTAGCCAAATTCAGAACTTTAATTATTTAATATGTTAAAGGATTTCTGCTAGGTTTTTTTGCTCTATTATTTATAATTTAGGAATTCTTTATTATGAAGTTGTATTTTACCTTTTCTTCCTCTTTCTTTGCCATAGAAAATAAAATGGCATGTTTTAGCTTGTGGTCATTCAACCAGATAAAACTCAGGTTTATTTACTGTAGTCAATCCTAATTAGGTCCTGGTTCAGAAAAAAGAACAGTCAGTATTACAGTATATAGTCTATATATAATTTATACATATTTTATGTGTGTATATGTATGTGTAAAATTAGGTGGCAATTAACCCTAACCGACTGACTTGTTACTTATCACCTGAAAAAATGTGGAGTTATCAGCAACAGAGAAAACTGCTCTTTGAGTTAGGAGTCATTGTGGTCTGCTACAAACAGCAATGAAATACGCAGTCAAGGGATCTGGAGACTACTCGTGGATCTCCTATTATAAAGTACTTTAATTTGTGACAGATAATGGTACAGTTTACTCACTGTGCCTTAGTTGCTTTGTTTATCATATAGTGGGACTCTTGTATTTATTTTTATCTTGCTGGAGTTTTATCGAGGTAATGAAATGCTAGAATGCTGTGTATCTCCTAGTTGTGTGCTACTATGACTTTTTCTAATTATAGGAAGTGATGTCCTACATATAGTTGACTGTTCATATAGAAGGTGCCACAGTCGTGAATTGGAAATGATCCCAAGGGATTGGGGAGGGGTTGCCTCTGTACTCAGCAGGTAGATTTTTTTGCCATCATTTCCTTAATCATACTATATTTTTTACATTTTATTAGGTAGTATAAGTAATCTAGAGATGATTTAAAGGATCTGGGGAGTTGGGTGTGTTTATGTAAAGGACGTTAGCTTCTGTAAATCTTTGTCTCCTCTAGGAGGTTCTGAAACCAGTCCCCTGTGAATATCAAGGGATACTGTAATGGCCTAGAATGTCCACATGTTAATTCCTGTAACCTAGGAGTGTGTTATTTTACATGGCAAATAGGAATTAAGGTTGCAGATGAAATTATGATTGCTAATTATTTTCTTAAAGAATTATTTTCTTAAAAGAATTATTTTCTTAAAATCTACTTTTTTTGTGCTTTGCTGTCATATCTAAGAATACATGACCAAATCATAGGTCATGAAGATTTAATGCTGTGTTTTCTTCTGCTTTAGCTCTTACATTTAGGTGTTTGATCCATTCAGCATTAATATTGGTATATGATCTGAAGGAAAGAGTCCAACTTTATTCCTTTACATATGGCTCTTCAGTATCCTTTTCATTCCTTGTTAATCCTTTGTATTTCCGGAAGCTTGGTAGTGGTATATTTTAATGATTTGAGTCAGCTTCCTTTTTTAGCTAAGTTCGTCATTTTTGCAGTTTGCATGCACATTGGTAGTTTCTTTCTTGTTGTATGGTACAAAATTGTATGGATGTGGCACAGCTGGTGGTTCCTTGGGTTCTTTCCAATCTGGCTGTTATGAAGAAAGCTGCTGGGAACATTGGTATATGTGTTTTGGTGTGGATATATTGTCTTATTTTTCTTGGATCCCTAGGAGTAGGATTGCTAGGTGGAGTGGTAATGTATGGGACTGTAAGAGAGCCTCCATTTCCCTGATCGCTGATGCTGTTTAAAATATTTTTGCATCGTGTTGAAGGCTATATTTATCAATTAAAATAGGAAAAGTATTTGATGTTTCACCACCATTGAATAATAAGGCCAGATTTCTATTTGGCAATTTTTCTTAGTTTGTAGTGAAATAAGATTATAGTTTTAATTACATTGCAGAAATACAGGAAAGCAGTTATTTCGTGTCCTTTGTAATTTTGTAAAATTTAATTGTGATTTGGTAAGATATGAATAACACCCCCTCTGTTATTTAGGCCTTTTAATTAACTTAATGGAGACACTGAGTCTAATAAACATTTCCTTCACAGATATTTCAATGTGAGGAATAATAAGTTCTACTGGTTTGCTGTGACCAAATATAAAATAAAAACTTAATAAAATTGAGGAAGTATGAACAATGGTTAATATTTTTAATTTTTATTTTATCTTACGTTATTTTTTGGTTTTTTGCCATGTAGTTCAGGCTGGTCTTGAATTCACTATGTAGCCCACTCTGGCTTCAAACTGTGATTGTCCTGCTTCAGCCTCCTGAGTGCTGGGATTATAGGCATGCACCACCATATCCAACTGGTTAATACTTTTTAAAGCAAGTGAGTTATAGATAAGTAGTTCTTTTTCAGGCTGCCGGAGAGCATCATAGTTGCTCATTTCTGAGAATTGTAACCCATTAGGATTGAAAGAAGGACAAAGGGCAGAGAAGGAATTTCATTAAAAGAAAAAAGCAGCTTTTGTCTCCAAGTTGGGAAAGGGAGCTGAGGTGGAATCTGAAATAGTGTAGGATTGCCTGCTATCATTAAGAAAGTTGGTAATAGGATAATTTATCAAATCTAAAAGAAAAAACTGTTTTCTTAAACTATTTTATTAAACTACATATTTGTTTTTAACTAAATTTAACAATGTACCAGAGAATGGAAAATTCTGAAGTTATACTCTATTTCCTTTGGATTGAAAGTACTATAGGGGCTGGGGATTTAACTCAGTGGTTAGAGTGCTTGCCTTGCAAGCACAAGGCCCTGAGTTCGATTCCCAGCACCAAAAAAAAAAAAAGTACTACAGTATGCTGAAGTTTGAATCTATTGAATCAGTTCTCAGAGGCATAGGGAAATAATAGTGGTGGTATAATTTCTTAAGAAACTGAAATTCAAAGCAAAATATTGTATAGGTTTAATCCTGTTTTCCTTGGGGAATATTTTTAAATGTGTAAGTTTTAACCTTGTAATTTACAGTATTAAAACTGCCTTTAATTGGTCTTACATTTCAGACACATAGGAAACTTGTCCGCAATGCCAGCACGTCTTTGAGGCCTTGAGAGAGGAGATAGAGTGAACAGTTTAGGGAAGGATTCAGAAAGGTGGACAGAAAAGAAGGTGTGTAGAAAAACCTCTGAGAGGTTTGGGAAGTACCTTTTACATGTGGTCCTTGTCCCTCACAGCTGAAAAAATTATGTGACCCTATTATGAACTAAGGGTAAGATCATAGATACTTATTTTAGTCCTTAGGACATTTCGTTTAGCTAAATCTAGTCAAATATTGGAGGAAGTAATCGCTCTCTAAATAAAAAGCATGAAACACCAATTGGTGTGGCACAAATTAATTTATCATTCCTAGGACTATTACCAATTTGGCCTTTATTTCAGTCTGGTACATATTTTTTGACAGTGTATACGTGATCCTGTTTTGTGTGAAAAGGTCCTGACTTGGATGACAAAATATTTATTGAGTTCCTATTACATGGCCAAACCAAGCTAGTGAAGGCCAAGGCCTGACTTCTTAGGCTGGCAGAGATGTCTCAGGCTAGCTTATGATTTACATAGACAGCAAAAAGAAGGATAAGCCGAAGGAGCCAGCTCCCTCTGTTCCTTGTACCATACTCCAAAAAATATGGTACTGAAAGAAAAAGGGTCAAATGATCACATTAAATGTTGTGGGGTACTCAGTTTCTGAAGAAGCAGAATAGAGGATAAGACAAAAAGCCCCATACCTCCTTAGAAGTGCAAAGTAATAATCCACTGACTCGTGACAGTGTTCCGCCCTCTCTTCCTCCAGAGGATCACAAGACATTGAACCAACACACCAATTAACTACAGTTCATCTATTTATCTGTGAACTCTGAGGATACTTTCAGCATTTGCAAGGCACAATGGTAGGGCCATCACCCTACACATATCAGCAAAGAATTAGCTGGTCTAAAATGTCAATAGTTCCAAAGTAGAGAATCTCTGTTTTGGAATAGCACTGTTCAATAGAAATACAATGCCAGACACAGATGTAATTTAAAATTTTCTAATAGCCACATTAAAAGGAAATGGATGGGGGCTGGGGATTTAGCTCAAGTGGTAGAGTGCTTACATAGCAAGCACAAGGCCCTGAGTTCAATCCCTAGCACCCCACCCCCCAAAAAAGAAATGGGTGATATCAGTTTAATAATACTTTTTATTTAACACAATATATTCAAACTATTTCAGTGAGTTTTTTTTAATGTTTTTTCAACATAGTTTCTGATCTCTGACCTATATTTTATACTTTAAACACGTCTCAGTTAACAATAAAATTTTCTTGAGTAATACTTGATCTGTCTTTGGATTTTATAATATTTGAAAAAGTAGATTCATATACCTGCTATTACAAACATACTAAACATTTCCCAATAACTGAACCAACCATCAATTTTTAAATTTAAATTAACAAAATTTAAATACAAGTAAGAAAACAGATCATCATTCTCTCTAGACGTATTTGAAGGACTCAGTGGGTACATGTAGCTAGGCGCTAACACATTGGACACAGTAGCTCTAGAACCCTGGGTAATTATTATTTTATGACTAAAGAGACCAAGCTAAGACTGCGTAGCCTTTATTTCTAAAATTTTCTCCTGAGACCTAGCTTGGTTCTCTCTGTGTTATACTAGAATACTTGTTCTTTAATCTCTGTTTTAGTTTTTATTTTTATAATTATTATTTTTTTAATTTACCAAGAACATGTATTGGTACAATGTATACATAATAATCACATTCATCGTAGTTAATTTGTACCTGTATATGATACATCTTGGTTCCTCCCTTCTTCTCCACCCTTCCCTTCTACTGCCCCTCCCTTCCCTATTTACAGTAGCTTTATTTACATTTTTCCCCTTTTTCCCTTTCTTTTCTTTTCCCTTTCCTTCTTTTTCCCCTCCTGCCTTTCTGATTCTCCTCCCTATTGAATATTATTTTTCTTTTACTTAGTACCTATTATACTTTTTTGTCCTTATTTACACTTATGGACATATCAGAGAAACAATTCGATATGTACTTGTGTGTAATCTCTGTTTTAGAAGAGCTTTATAAGTGGGTCCCATTATGTAATGAGGTTCTCAGGTTCTCCAAGGATATTAATTAAGATGAAAGACACTTACTTCACTCTCTGAATGTCACTAATCATTCAGTACAGAGGATGCAATTGAGCATCAAAGAAATGTTTATTTCATATTCTCAAGAGAAACTTGCTTATTAGCATGGGTATGTTGAGAGAGAGCAGAACCGATCATTCTTTTCTGTGTCTAAAATTTAATCTGGTTTACACAGTTGTCGTATATGTCCTATAAATGCTAGAATTGGAAGAATTTAGGTGAATATTCAGAGGTTGAAATAGTGCCGTTAAAGTAAGTATATCTTAATCATTGAAAAGGGTTCTAAAAAGAAATGCAAAAATATAATATTTTTAAAATACAGAATTTCACAGATGAATTATTTTGATTTGGCTAATGAGACCTGGACCTTGTATGTGTTGGTTGCAGGGCAGTACTGTAGAAAACCTTTAACTATATCTACTTCATTTCCATTTATTTAAAATATTTTTAAAGGAATAATAATTGCTATTTCCTGGATTACATCTGTCCCAAAAAGTAGTGTAGTGTTCTTGCAACTATAAAATAATTGTTTTTTTGCAAATATACATAGAAACAACTATAATCTCTGCCTAATATACATGTAATGTAGCATGTATGTTAAGATAGGCTCAAATATTAATTAATCTTCAATGTAGTTAATATACAGTGCGTGCTTTCTATTGAGTTTCAGCTACTTTCTTGTAATTGTTTCTGATTTGTATGTGAAAACATTTTTTCTACTTGATCATTTTATCCTATTTGGGCTTTTTTCCCCTCTTCCTAGCACTGGGGATTGAATCCAGGGCCTTCACACTGAGCTACATGTTTGTACAATGTTAGACCTAACTCCATCCTTTGTCCACTACATTTTTTTTTTCATGATGCATTCTTGGAAATATGTATTGATACATTTTTCAGTTCAATAATTTTCCTTACATCTGTTTCTAATCTAAACCTTCTATTGATTTTTAGAATCACCTTTATTGAGTTATAACATAAACGCCGCCTCACTATATGTTTGAGGCAATGAAATAAAATGAATCCGTTTTAATGTACATTTTGATGAGTTTTGACAAACATGTACATCCACATAACTGCTGCCACAATCATGATAATAATTACTGTCACTGCAAAAAATTCTCTGGTACCCATTTCCACCCTCTGCAGTCAATAATGGGTCTGTTTTCTGACATTATAGAACTTTCTGTTATAGAAATGTGTTGCTTGGTGTTTGGCTTCTTTTGCTTGCTGTGTTTTGGAGATTTTATTTATGTTGTATACATCAGTAGTTTCTTTTTATTGTGGACACTATTCTGTTGTATGAACATACCACAATTTGCTTGTCTTTTCACCTGTTTATACTCAGGTTGTTTCTCATTTTTGATTAGTACAAATTTATGAACATTGTTGTGTAGCTCTTTTATATGCTCACTTGGAGGTTTTTTGTTTCTGTGTGTACATCCTTTGTGTAAATACATGGTTTTGTTTTGGGCTTGTTCCTCGGGTTTTGTGAGTGTTTTCTTTCTTTGTCTTTGGCTTGTTTTCTTTTGGGTAAGCACTAAAGTCTGCATCTGCATGCAAAGACACATGGTAATTTCTGTGTAACTTTGTAAGGAAATGCCAAAGTAATCTCCAAAGTGGCTGAGCCATTTTATACCCAACAGCCATGCATCAGAGGTCCTGTTTAGTATCTCATTAATGCTTAATATTGCTGCCTTTTTAATTTCTACTTCTGCATTGGTTAATAATATTGAGCATCTTTTCATGTGTTTATTGATTCATCTTCTTTTGTGAATATCCTACTCATTTATTTGGTTTTCAAATTATATTGTTAATTATTTATAGGAATTCTTTATATAACTCAGAAGAGTCATTTATCATACAATTGTGTTGCAAATATTTTCTTCTAGTTTGTCTTGGCTTTTCATGTTCTTAGTGGTAACTTTTGAAGAGCAGTTCTTAATTTTGATGAAGTACAATTTGGCAGTATTAACTTTTGAAGGTTCTTTGAAGTTTCAGTTTCTTTTTTCTCCTAAGAAATCTTTGCATGTCCCAAGGTCATGAAGATTTTTCTTTCCTATTTTCTTCTACAGGTTTTATTGTTTAGTTTCAGTTTAAGTTAAATGAAATACTATAGTCCATGAGTTAATATGTTTATATGGTGTGAGGTAAGAGTTATTTCATCATTTTGTTCTTTTTTTATATAGATAAGCAGTTCCAACATGATTTGTTTAATGGACTTTTTCTATCATTAAATTACTGTGCCTCTTTCGTTGAAAAAATCAGTTGACTTTATATATGTTGGTGTATTTCTGAGCTATGTTCTGTTCCATTGATCTAACACATCTATTCTTGCTCTAGTACTACAGCCTCTTATAGCTTTGTAATAAATCTTGAAATGAGTTAGTGTGAGTCCTTCAACTTTTGAGTTCATTTGAAATTTACCATTTGGTTCTCAGAGTATCTTGTTCACTTCTTAAAGCCATACATTTCTTTAAATACATTTTCTTTAATTCTTTGAACTTACTTGTATAATTGCTGTTTTAAAATCTTTACTAACTAAATCCACCCTCCAAGCCATCTTTGGTGTGGTTTTTAGTGACTGCTTTTTTTTCCCCACTTTTTTTACTAGATCACATTGTCCTTTTCATGTGTCTAGTAAATTTTGATTTAATACTTGCCATTATAATAACTATGTATTATTTATTTTCATTTGTTATCTTTCTCTGGAGAATTGTTATTCTTGATTTAGCAGACAGTTCAATTGCCTGTTCAGAATCACCCTGAACTTGTGGAGGTTTGGTTTTAATCTTCGTTAATATAAATCTGTAAAAAAACCTATGGTGTTTCCCTGGAGGTTTAATCTCCAGACTGTCTCCTTTATAAACCCTTGTTTGTGTTTGGTTTTAGGCTTAATTAGTACATGTCTAGAATTAGGATTATATTACACCAGAGGTTCTCAGATGTTTAGTCTTTTTGCATTCTTAAAAACTATTCCAAAGAACTTTTATGTAGGTCATATATATTGTATTAGAAATCAAAACCAAAGATATTTAAAAATTATTGATTTTTTTAGCAAATAACAAATTCATTAATTATATGTTAACATGAATATCATTTTATGAAAAGCACTGTTTTCCACAATGAAGTATAATGACAGGAGTGGATTGTTTTACATTTGTGCAAATATCTTTAATATCTGACTTTTTAGACAGTTGAATTTTTATACTGTATTTGCTTCTGTGTGCAATCTATTCTGGTATTTTTTTGAGCTGAAATATATGAGGAACATCCAAATTTATGATTGGAACAGAGAGTATTAGTAACCTTTTAAAATAATTGTGGATATTTTTTATACTTTATTTAGACTTAACAGTGATAGTTTCTTAATGACTTATTGTGTTGTAGATTTTGAAACTTGTCAGAAAACTTTTTGTATTGTGTAATATTGTTGTCGGAGGGGAAGAGGAATTCAGAAAGTATATTTCCAGGTTCTTTATTCCCGCAGGCAATGAATTGCAGGAGCGAATTTTAGGGCATTAAGGAAGTTTATTTAAGTAACAAAAGGGAGACTGTTTTGGCCAGGTGGATGAAATAGCCAGCTGCTGCTGCGGTTAGGGATCTGAAAAGGCCTAGAAGGCTAGGGAGCTAAAGATAGAGCATGGGTTAGGGAGCAGGGGCTAAGGGGTTTAAGGGGGCAAGAGGGCAAGCACGCAAGGAAAAAAGGGAGAGAAGGGCCAAGTTAGTGGTGCCGTTTACATTTATCTGGATTCTGTTCTCCTGAGAGTTTCCTGATCCTGTGAGAAGAGGGGTGATTGGAATTTCAAGCCGCAGGCTGACGTCAGGTCAAGGCCACTCCCTGAGGTCATGTCCATCTTCCCAGCCAGGTCAGGCCATGCCCTATTCCTACCTCAATATCACAATCCATTGATTATTTTACACTTTGAAACCTCTGTATGACTTTGTGATAATTTCCATTCATCATTTCAAAAATATTGGTTTGTAATCCCAGCACTCTAGGAGGCTGAGGCAGGAAGATACCAAGTTTGAGCCTATCCTATCTTAAAATAAAAATAGTGAGCCCTTGTCTCAAAATAAAAAATAAAAAGGACTAGCTAGGTATGTAACTCAATGTAAAGGCCCTGGGTTCAGTCTTCAGAACTACAGCAGACAAAAACAAAAACAAACCCACCAAGGTTCAGAGTCAGATCAGCTAATATATGGATACATTTTATTTTACTATATCAAAAAATTATTTTTCTTATTTTCATACCAGTGTCACCAGAGTGAATATTAATTTGGAAGTAAACACTCAGGCAGATGAAAATGTTACAAAATTCTTATTTTTGCTTGCCCACATTTTATCATTGGCTTCTAAAAAATATGTCTGCAAAATATCCAACTCTGAATAACAGTTTTTCTGACGATTATCTTTTGTTGAAAAATGATACTTCATAACAAAAAGTAGTTTAGCTTAGACCTCATACAATCCCTTAAGTCTTTTTCTTGAAACAAACATTGTCCTTTGATATACAGAAGTCTTTTATGCGTACATTCTAATTATTCACAAGGGTTCAAGAGTTAACCAAAGTATTAACTTTTACTGTTTCATCCAGGACAAATGAAATCCTGCTCCCTCATTTTTAAGTTGCAAATGCATGCTAATGAAGCATGTAGTGATCACTAGTACATTTTGGTGACACTGCCTTGATATTTGCTAAATTTTCAGCAATTTCTTCCTCCATTGTTTTTGTACCATTGGTATAAAAAAATGTTAATACAGTGAAACAAGGGAACAGTGTTTTAATATTGTGAAAATAGTTTTGGCCTTGTAGACCCCCAGAGCAGAGTTGGGGGTATTTAGTCATAACTAAAGTGGCCTTTCTGTCTCTCTAGCTGTATTCTTGTGTTAATGAGGTTTGTAGATTCTTTTAACTTTGTCAAGGCCAGAATTCCTGTTCCTTAGTACTACTTTTCTCCCAGCATGTCAGGTCTGCTAGTTGTGTAATGTTCTATAACCATAGTATCTACTGATGAGCAAGCCTTGGTTGGTCTGTACTAGGACTACTTCACTCTACTTTATGTTCATCCGGGGGTATAGTCCTAAAGGTGCGGGGAGAATCTTTGATACTTGCCTTGTTTTTGGGAGGTCTCAGGCTTTTATTGCTGTTAGCTTGCCCCATGAGACACTGGAAAGACAGTCAATAGTATTGTGATTCAGTAATTTTCTTCAGAAAAATGTTAGCTTCCGTACATGTCCACCTTCTAGATAAGTAAGAGAAAGAGTAAAAGATTACTTTTTCTCTTCAGTTTTCTACTGGTAATTTTTTAACTGTCTCCTTAGCTTAGATGATCTTAGGAAGTTACATTTTTGTTTTAAAACTTGTTCTGTTCATTGTTCCCGCCCAGGAGAGGTCTAAATAAGCTTGTCTACCATTACTGAAAACTGAAAATTTGTGTCATATAAATTCTAATTTATATTCACTAAGCCATATTGCTGTATTTATTTGTTGAATTTTCATGTTCACTGCAGTAATAACTTGAATTTTCATGTTTATTGTCAGTGGTGAATTAAGATGAAAAGCATTAGCTTGGCCATTTTCATGCTATAATAAGTAAAGTGCATCTTGAATGAAAAGATAATTTTAAAATACTTATAAAATGTAAATATGTACAGTATTATAATGGACTAACTTATGACATTATATAGTATTATGCCATTATAATATCGAATAAACCAGATGTGGTGGTGCATGCCTGTAATCCCGCACTTGAGAGGCTGAGGTAGGAGTACTGCCGTGTGTTTCAGGCCAGCCTGGGCTCCATAGTAAGTTCAAGGCCAGCCTACACTACAAAGTGAGAACCTGTCTCGCAAAACAAAAAATAAACCAAACCAAACAAAACAAAAAGGACACGTTTCTATAGAAGAGACTCTCTGAGTATGTACTAACTCTGGCATATATCAGATTTCAGTTAAACAGTTTGTCTCTTATAACCTGTCTGTGTTAGTGAGAGTACTATATCTTGAAAGTTTTCAGTTAAAATTTGATCATTTAATGTTTTGTTAAAAAACTTAAAATTTTGTTTATTTAAAAAATTCTAAGGAACTTGGTCTTTGTATGATTCAATTTTTGAGAATCTAAGTGACTTTACTCTCACAGAGTAAGATACTTATAAATACTTGGAAACATGTTAACATAAGCATAACTTTTAAAATTAAGTGTCATCATGATGAACAGTTTTAGACTTTTAATGCAGTTCTAAATTCACATAAACAGAATTTGTAACATTTTTGATAGTATGATTTTTTTACCACTTAAAGTGAAATCTTACTAAAACACTTTTGATATGTACTTCAAAAGGCTTGCTACATTTTTATCCTAGAAAATCCATATTGTTTCTTTTTCTTTTGCTCTGTCTTAAATCAGTTAATAATGCCTGTGGTTAGATATAATTTACCCTAATACCACTTTGTATTTTTATAGGAATATGACAGAATGTGGCTTTGCATAAATGGAGAATATTTTCTTGTTATTCACAAGAATTAAAATGATGCAAATGCTGAAGTTTAATGGTTTTGAGGAATGAAATGAAACAACATAGCTGGAGTCATGCTTTCTGAATGTGGCCTACTGAAGCTAGATGCTTGTACTAGAAATGGGAAGGTCACATCCTTGTTGCCATGGCGTATTTGAAAATGACATTTTTAAAATATGACTATCCTGCCTTGGTTTTAACTTTCTGTTGTTACACCAGTTGCTATATTTCATCCTTCTCTCTTCAAAAGAGGACAAATGGAGTTGAGATTCACAGGTGGGAACAACTGGTAATAGTCAAAACATTGGGATTTGTAGTCGATAATGTCCCACTTTGTTAAAAAATAACATAAGGTAATTTGGCTGGAAATATAGTACTCTTGAATTTATGTACTGGATCTTATTCAGATTTTAATGTTCTTGTTTTTCTTTCAAACTTTACTTTGTATATTGTTTGCATATTTTGGGAACTTTGTGATATCTGTGTTACTTAGGAAGAACCTGTTTTATATTAGTGGTTGTCAATGAATATTGATGATAAAAGATGAATTTCTAACTTTATTATGTATTTTTCACCTTTAGTTTTTCCCTTTGGTGGCTCAGACATTTGGAAATAAATTTTGAAGCATCAGCTCGAATCTTGGATACACCACTTCAAATACAACCTGGCATTCTTGGAAGCTGTCATTGTTGTGTTTGCTGTGTGTACATCATTTTTCTGATATTAGAAAGTAGTCTTCCACAAATCCCCACCCTAACAGTGAAAGCCTTACAGAGGCTTGAGACTGTACCCTAGCTATCTGGAGATCGCCTGTCCCCTGTCCAGGTTCTTTGCGTGATGTTATGATCAGTATTTTACCTTACAGCTTTCCTATTTTGTAAGAGAATTCTGCCATTAGTTTAGTTGTAGTTTTACTTTGTTTGTTTTATATATGTTATATACACATAGCCCAAAGGCGATTTTATATAATATTCTTAGTGCACCTGTGTTTTGACTGACCCATCACATGAGATCAGGTGTGGAGTTTCTACTTGTGACATCATGTAGGTGTGTAAAGTTTCACATTTTGGACTTGAGGGCAGGGATATTTAATCTCCTTATCAGTTCATTCATTGGTTAGGTAGCATTACAGCAACAACAGCCCCCCTCCACACATACACACCCTAGATGGGGCTGAGAAATATTGTGGATTAATAAAATATTATATCTGGATTTCACTTAAACAGTGATTTTCTCGTTTGTAGGAGCCTCCATAACTAAGAATTCCCTGTAGACACTTTATCCAAGATAACGTGTGTTACATACTTTCCTTGGTTTCAGTGTCCATGATGGTGAACCTTTTAGGGCTTTCAATGATCCAAATAGCCTGCTATGGGATGTATGCCATACCTTTGCCACCACTGATCTGTTTTATTGTGGTGACTGACTATCTGTTTCTAAAAATTTTTGATGGAAAGATTGTTATAGAAGAGAGTTCTTTTTTGCATCTTAACTGCAGTGGACCAGAGTCGCATGCATTACTGTGTCTATTAAACTTGCAGTAAGTTTCAGGTATAAGTAGTGACCCACTAAAAGGCTTTCACAGTGTTACAACTGTTCTGAGGAGAGGAAGCATTTGGAAATTCAGCAGTAAAGCAGCAGCAGCAACAAGCAGCCACAGTGGTAGTGAAGAGAGGGCAAGCTCACAGCATATTTCACAGTGTGAGCCAGTGAGCACATAGCTTCCCCTGCTGCTGCCTGAAGGAGGCAAACCAAAACTGTATATTGCAAGATTTTTCTACTTTCATGTTTATGATGTCAAGTCATGTGATAATACTGTACCTTAAGTTGCCAACTTCGCGTTACTCTAGAGTAAAGATCCGTTGCTGCAGTGCATTTTCTCTCTCTCTCTTTTTTTTTCTTGAAAGAGAAAAAATTGTGCAATGTATGTTTATTTCTACACCATGCCGAGGCGACACTTCCCAGTAAATAATCTCTGTATCCCCGAGGTAAGGTCCTGTTTCTGCTTTCCCTGCACAGTGCTGCTGCAGCACGGAGCTGATCCAAACATTCGGAACACTGATGGGAAATCAGCCCTGGACCTGGCAGATCCTTCAGCAAAAGCTGTCCTTACAGGTAAGAAAACAGCTACCACATTATTTTTATCTGTGGAACTATGAGCCTGATTTTATAAAATCTTTATACATGGAGTTTTTTGTTTTTGCACTGATGACTCTAACAGATATATATGTGATTAACTACTACTTTGTTATTAATTGGATATCTGCCTTATTAACTGCCTGCTATCACAAGCAATAGGATTGCTTATTGTGGGTCGAATTATAGCATTAAATCATAGCATGTTATTTACTCATATTTTAGTCATATTTTATGGTTTGTATCATAATGTTCTTGTACCTCATCCTCTTTGTTGTTTCTTTTTAAGACCTTCACTGTTGAGCAGGCAAGGGCATTGTAAAAGTAGTTTTGATTGGAAAGACAACCTGCTGCCTATTACTTGGATTGATACTTAAATAAAATATGCTGCCGCTTGTCCCTTTTCAGCGTGTTTATATATTTTCATCAGATGTTGTCAATTTTACATGATAGTGAAATTATTTTTAATTGGGGCAATGTTATCTTTTTACTTCAGATAATGCAGATTTTGGTTTTAAGTATCAGTTTACTAAAGCAAATGCCAAGAACAGCAAATAGGAAATGCTAGACTAGTAAAGACCTCTCATAACAATATAGATGATGTTATGATCTTGAGCAACTGTTTTTATTGATCCTCATTCCCAAAATGCTGCATTGGATCTAGTTTTGTTTTTATTCTTAGCATCCGAGTCCTGCTGCCTTTGCCCTCTTTACTTAACTGACCTTTATAATTTGGAGCCTCTGTTACTGCAGTGCTGACAGTATTGTTTAGTTACCTTTTAAATTGGCCCTGTTTGAAGAAAAGTCTTTTGTTCTCATTTAAGTTGTAGAATCCTGCTGTACATTTTAAACAAAGATTCTGAGTTGAATAGAAAATGTTTTTACACTGAAAGATTTGAAAATATATAGAATTTTGTTTAATTACTCTGCAAAGACATCTTCCCACTGTGCTTCAATTAATGTAATCAGTGCTAAATTAAGTAATATGATTTTTCTCAGTTAATAAAAGTTTAAATGATTCAGTTGCTGAATCAAGATAACATACACTTGAGGAATAAAGCTATTTAAATCAATGTGGATAAGAAACTGAAATTTACATATAAAGTTTAAATAATACAGTAGTCTTAGGCCTGCTTAGGTTCTTGCGGGCTTTCAGTCTCTTCTTTTAATAAATCCACCAGCAACAATAGCAGCTGGTCTCTGACCAAGGGGGGAAGACAGTTGATAGAAACAGCGGTACAGTATATTACAAATGCTGAGCAAGCCTGTCTCTGTTCTCAGTGTCCTCCCTCCGACCTCTCCTCCTCTTCCAACCCTCAATGCCTGCCTGTCCATTTGTTAGATTCATTTAATGCTTCACTGCTTTTAGTTCTACTTGTATTTCTTTAAAACACAAAGTTTAGATATAAGTTATTAAAAATGAGAGCTTATCTCCTAATTCGTAATGAATTTCAGGGAAGATTATGTTGGGAAACACTTTTGGTATAATCACTCATAAGAGACTGAAGATTCCTGAAGAACGGATACTATGGCTATTAAAATTGATTTGAAAGCCATCTAGTGTTGTACTTTGCTTAGATAGGAAGGTATTAAATTCTTTATGGTCATAATAGTGATTTTTTAACTGTTCATTTCTAGAATGTTTACTCTTTTGGAAATGACATACAACTTCAGAAATATGATTTAAAAGAAAAATAAAGCCTACTAATAGTAATTTTGTTGGAACTAGAAATTGGGTCTACTTATACATTCACTTTATATTGTGTGATGAAATAACACTTTGGCGGACTATATTCCACAATGTTTTTCTGCCCATACAAGTTCTCCACTAACAATTCTTCCCAGTGGAATGGTGGTAAAAGTATTATTTCCAAAGCAAAATTAGAAAGATTAAGCATTAATTTTAAAAGGTATGGGCTTGGGGTATAGCTCAGAGGTAGAATACTTGGCTGGCATGTGTGAGGCCCTAGTCTTGATCCTTGACACTACAAAAGCAAATTTAAAAGGGGAGGTGTTATCTCTTAAAAGTAATGTCTAAATTCAGAGTTAGTAGACATTATTCTAAGTGATTTTGATGGGGGACAATGCAGTTATAGTACCATTACTTGAGAGTGAAGTTTTTTTCTTAAATAGTTTCTTTTTAGGAATTTACTTGCTGGAAATCTCTTTGTAACATCCCATCATTTATAGTACTGCTTTGGTATATTAACCAAAACTAGTACAGGTATTCTCTGTGTTCCTTAAAGAAGTTAACAAAGTGAAGAATCTCTTTTTATAGAACATTTAAAAGTATGTGCTTAATTAATGCTCTGATTTACATAAAGAATGCATGGAGTTTACAGCACCATACAAAGCAACAAGGTAGCCATAGTTTTATAGTTAAGAGACCCCATCATGCAGCTCTTTGCTTGTACCATGCTCTGAGGCATTTAAAAGTGAATTCTTAATTTTGAAGAGACTGATGGAACTCTTTGTTAAATTGTTGCATAAGTAGGTGATGTATTTAGAAATTTTAAGGAGTTTTTTGGGGGAGGAGTTGCTAATGACTTTGATGTTCTAAGTCATCAATGAAGAAGTTGGAAATGTTTAGGGGTTTTGTTGTTCATTTTTAAAAAATGAAGTCTAAAAGAGCCTGTGTAAATTTTATTGAAGAAGGTGTTTAATGTATTATGGTTATGGATTTTTTTAAAGTAGCATATTTTGGCCTTTTTTCACATTATAAGCAATACATTCAGAAATTGAGGAAAATAGGGAAAGCATTAGTAAGAAATAATTATTCATAATTCTGCCACCTAGAGATGACATTTTGGTATACTTTGTAGCCTTTTTTTCTATAAGTACACATGGTCTAATTTTTTTTCTTTAACTGAATCAGCCTCATACTGTTATATAGTTGCTGCTAAATTAAATATATACACATCCATGTATGCTGTCCCAGAAGGCATTAAGTATTCTGCAACATCATTTTATAATTAGTTCATAGTATCATTCTATGGATATATTATTGTTTTCCAATGAATCCCCTAATGTTTTAACATTCAGGTAGCTTGTTTCAGCTTTATTCTAATTTGTGAGATGAGTCATTTTATCAGTTTCACTTGAATTGTGCTTCTTCATCACATTCAAGCTTTGCATACACAAACATGGTAGATACCTCTTTGCTTGACTTTAAAGTACAGTACATGAAGTTTCAGACAATGAGGAACAACCCTGTTAATGGGCTGCACTGCATGTGGTATATTATGGGAGACCTACCTTCAAGCCAAGGTAGTTGATAAGAATGTTCCTTAATGCCATTGGAAGGATGAATGTTGACCATATAAAGGGAACTCCTTGGGGCAAAGGCTAGAAAGTAGCAATGGGAAGTTGAGTCAGGCGAGGAGGTGGCAACAGGTTGAGACTGGGAGTTTAGGGAAGCATAGATGAACAAAGAAATGTTTAGCATTGGTAGGCCCAAGGATGACTGAGATGTAAACTGGGTGAGTTTAGATGGTTACAGATTTGGTGAGATAATAGGTCCTAGGAGTTTCCTAGTAAATTAGGGGAAAGGGAGCGGGGAAGAAAGATATATTTGCACTAGGGTATCCCAGGAATTTAAAAAAAAGTTAATTTGGATTCATTCTTCTTCTGAGAAAATATGAATCTGTGTATGATTTCTGAGCAGCCTCCTCATCTCTGCCGAAGGAATCAGCTGTGACTTGAGTTATCAGATAGTGTCGAAGAGTCTAATGGGTTCCTGCAAATACTGGTTTGGCCTGAAATCCTACCTTTGGGGCAGCTCTACTGCTTTCTTTTGCTTTTCAGTTGAGACCAGAATTTTAGAATAACTAGTGAGGACCTAAATGATCTGGATCCTTTCTACCTAGGTTTGTTACTAGGGGTTTGCTCAATTCAAAATTTAGCTTTGCTTTACTTTGCTTTTCTTCCTACTTTGCATCCAGACTGTTAATAATGAGGTCTACTGTACTTGCACATTACCAGCACCACCATTACAGCTTTAGCCCTGGTCTACAACTTCATCCTCTTTCTCCCATGATTGATGTCTCTAAATTTCATTCAGTTTTCTCCGCTGTAGTTGGAATGGTCTTTCTAATGTACAAATGAGCCCTATGTTTAGAACATTCTTTAACATATTCCCATTATCCCTAAATTAAACCCAATTCTGTACCCTGGTCTATCAATATCTAGCTGCTGCCTTGCATATCTCTGTTCTTACATTCGCCTTTGATCTCTGTTTTAGCTACAGCTAGATGTTTCCTGTCCCTCAAACAGATGAAACCCCATTTCTGTGTCTGGGATAGTACATGCCATTTACAAAGTGTACGGTTTCTAGAATGTCTCCACCTTGGAGAAGACTTGTATCCTCATTCATGTTTGCTTATTTTCTTGATGGATTTTGAATATATGAAATTGTATTTTTTTTGTTGTTTGCCACAGTAGAACAAAAGAATTCCAAGAGTTTGGACTTGTGTTTGTCTTGTTCGTTTCTTTGCCCCAGGACTTAGGAGAATACATAAAATGATTAAATAAACAAATATATCTAAGGTCTGATACTGGTAATGGAGTGCAACGTATTTTCCAGGTCTTACAAACACTAATTAACCACTAATTATTTGACATCTCTTGGCATGTTATAGTAACTTTAATAAATTACTTTCCAAAACTAATTTTGGATTGCTTATAGTCATGTATCACCTCTTAAGCCGTATTTTAAAAATGTTTTAATTGGTATGATAGGTGAAGTATGTACTTAGTTTTATCAACAGATTTCTTGAATAGCTCCCGTGATAGCGAACATGCCAATTGTGGAAGGATCAAACTGCCTGCAGCTGTCACATTAGACTTCCAGATGTCTAACCAGGGCCTAATTTTTACCCCTTTCAGTTGTTGTTAATATGTCCTTTATGTGCTTGTTTTGCACATTAGCTATACTACAGTGTGGCATATTGCGCAGTGTGGCATACTGCATATATCATGTTTAGTGTATTTTTACTGTCAGCCTCCCTGATTGAAGACAAGATTTTTCATGCTGTTATTCTGAAATTTAGGAATTTATCAATTAGTAGGAAATCTGATTGCATAACACACATCCTACATAATAAAAGGAAGAAAAGCTGTATGTTTACCCATTTGAGTTTTATAAAGGGAAAATTATTGTACTATTAAGATAAATTCCTAAGTTTTAAAAACT
Organism: Hystrix cristata; assembly: GCA_004026905.1. NCBI lineage: Eukaryota > Metazoa > Chordata > Mammalia > Rodentia > Hystricidae > Hystrix > Hystrix cristata. The sequence goes on along the minus strand of PVJO010001351.1, from coordinate 97,390 downwards.
TACCTTTAGTATTAGAACAAAGAAAGTTAAAACTTGTTATTGTTGAAATAAACTGTGAATACTTATTGTAAAGATAAGTTGAAAGTGTTAATCTTTTAATTTCTAAAATAATTTTATTAGTAATCTGCTTATAATTTTAGACTGAATAGGACAATTTAAGCCTTCATTCTTAAAAGTGGTTGAAATACTTTTTTTGAAAAGTGTTATAAAATATGAAAATAATTCAGGCAAAATATATAAAACTAGTACTTTTCTTAAAAGACCATATTTGACACAGGGTACTTTGATTTCAGTTTTAAAAGGTTATTTGTACCTTGAACAAATAGGTCAGAGGCTTTCCTAAAGCTAATTAATTTCTTCTTTTTAACTCATATTAGTTTAGTAGTTTTTATATTATATGCAGCAAGCTCAACTTTAAGAAGGGTTAAAATGGCTTATGTAAAGATATACTGTATGTAAAGTACAATAACAATAGCTGATACCTGAATGCTTTCATGAGCCAAGCACTATGGTATTTTAAGGACAGTGAATCCTCACACTGAAGCTGTGAAGTGAATAATACCATTGTTTTCATTTTTACCAATGGGAATATTAAGCTATACAAGTTTACAATCATAAGGGGAATTGCTGAGACTTGAACTTGAGCAGTTTGTCTCCAGAATCAATGCATTTATATATGCAGAATCAGATGTTTTATATATTTATTCATTTGGAAGGGTATATATGGTTTGGCCTAAAATAAAAATAAAGTCACAGTGGTTCATAAACTCAAAGCTGAAATTATTTAATATATAGTGAAATCTGTTAAGACATTATTTCCTTACTTTGTTCAAAATTCTTCTTTTCAAAAAAGAAAATTTACCTGATTAATAGTACTTAAAAATGAATAGATTTGGTAATAAATTGATTATCAAACTTTATAAATGCTCTTAAGTCTTTGCTTTCTGGTCAGTAGGCTGAATAAATATGCATTTGAACCTTGGGAAAAATCTATGAGGGAAGATGGCATATTTCAAATGTTTGAGTTATCCATAAGTAAGAGACAGCTCAAATAATGTAAATAGACATTATAGGAATTACAGGCAGTAACACACATATACATGACTTTCTGTCTAACCATTTTGATAACTCCAGGACTCTAGTGCTTCAGGCTTTTTCTTCACCCTTTTTGTGTGATTAAAGCCATCTAGCTGACATTGTTAAAATCAGCATGATCTTTCAGCTCATCAAAATGACATATTTGTGAAGCATAGTAACTTCCTCGTGTATATTCCAAACAGCTGTTATTTTCCCTATTAAAACTTAGCAGCTGTGTAGCATCTTCATTGCAATTTAGATTAGAGCTTCAACTACAACTGAATTGTTCCTATTTTACTTTTTAAAAATTTTATTGTAATGAAGTTATTGTTAGTATTTGCTTTCTTAAACTAGCACAAATGAAATTAGAATTCATTAATGCTTTGGTATTGTAATGATTACTAACTCTTTTCTTTGAAATTTTTATTGTTCTTTAATACATTTGTAGATTTTCATACGATTTTAAGAAATAATACAGAAAGATTTTCTGTATGCTCTGCCCCTAGTGGTAATTTACATTTCGTAGATATCGCAGCCAAGATATTGATGTTGACACAAACTCAGAACATTTCCATCAAAGGAGGGGTTGTTCTGTAGTTTTATCTGCTTATTCTATGTTTACCTAGTTTTATTATTAGAGTAGTATTGGCCTCATAGAATGAGTTAGGAAGTGTTTCATTTGCTTTTATTTTCTTTAAAGAGATTGTGAATTATTAATATTATTTCATTCTTAAATGCGTAGTAGAATTCACTAGTGAAACCATTTGAGCCTAATTCTTTCCTATTATTATTGACTCAATTATTTAATAAATACAGGACTGATCAGGTTATTTATTATTCCTTGTGTGAGTTTTGGCAGTTACGACTTTCAAAGAATTGGTCAGTTTTATGTAAATTCTCAAATTTGTGTTTAGTTGTAGTTTTTCTTTATTAGACATTTGATGTCTCTAGTGTCTGTAGTAATCCCTGTTTCGTTTCTGATGTTGATAATTGGTGTTTTTCTCTTTGACAGTTTCATTGATCTTTTAATATAATTATTGATTTTTCAAATCTTTTTGTTTTCAGTGTTACTGATTTCTCCTTCTATTTTTATTACTTCTTTCCTTCTATTTACATTGGATTTATTTTTTTCTGGTTGTTGAGGTGAGAACTTAGAAAATGAGGAGATTTTTCTTCTTTTTCTTTTTATTTTTGGTGGGGGCGGTTTGAGACAGGGTCTTGCTTTGTAGTTCAGGCTGGCCTTGAACTCATTATGTAGCCCAGGCTGGCTTCAAATTGGTGGTGATCCTCCTGCCTCAGCCCCCCGAGTGTTGGGATTACAGGTGTGTGCCACCATGCCTGGCTAAGATTTTTCTTCTTTTCCAGTGTGCATTTTATGTAATAAATTTCCTTCTAAGCATTTGTTTTGTTGCTGTATCCCATAAATTTTGGTATGTTCTTATTTTCATGTACATCCAGTTCTGTGTATTTTTTTCCTCTTTAGACTTCCTCTTGAATCTATAGGCTATTTAGAAATACACTGTTGAGATTCCGAATATTTAGAGATTTTTCTTACATTTCTTATGTTGTTTTCTAGTTTGATTCTGTTGTGCTTGGACAATACTCTGTTTGATTTCAGTTCTTTTGATTTTATTTCATGGCCCAGAAAATGTTCTATTTCTGCTACGTGTTCCATGGGCATATGAAAAGAATGTGTTTCCCGATGTTGTTGAATGTGTTCTAGAAATATGTATTAGATCTTATTTGTTGATAGTGTTGACTTCCGTATTCTTGCTGATTTTCTGTCTAGTTGTTCAATCAGTTAAGAGAGGGGTAGTGAAATTTCTAACAAAATTGCAGATTTCTCTCTTCTCCTTTAAGATCTCTCAGTTTTTGCTTAAATACTTCACAGCTTTGTTGTTTGTTGCATATACATTTAGGATTATTACATCTTTTTGGTGAATTGACCCATCATTTTTTACATAAAGACTTATCTCTGATAATGTGTCTGTGTTCTACATTTTAATTTGTTATTGACATAGTTTCTCCTGCTCTTTGTTACTGATGTTTGTATGATATATACATGATAGTTATGTACTTTCTGTCCTTTTACTTTTTTTCTTTATATTTTGGATTTTTGAGAGAAAGAGTTTTTCTGTGTATTCTAGGCTGGATTTGAATCCACTATGTAAACCAAACTAGCCTCAAACTCCCAGTAATCCTCCTATCTCAGTCTCCCAAGTGTTGGGGTTATTAGCCTGGGCTACCCAGCTACTTTCAACCTGCCAATATCATTATATTAGAATTGAGTTTATTTCACACAGAATATAGTTATGTAATGTTTAATTAGTATATATAGACGTGTAATTTTTCTCATCCATGCTGCCAATCTGTTTTTTAATTGGTATATTCAAGGCCCTGTGAGATCTGTGGCAGACTTTGACCTCTAGAAGTCTAAGATAATGCCTTTGTGCTCAGCTATTGAGTTTATGATAATTTGTAACAATAGCAGTAGTAAACAAATACAGCATTTATTGGTTGTCCTTTTTATTCAGTTGAGATCTTTCTAGGTCTTGGTATGACAAATGGTTTTTTGGGGGTATTTTTGGTTTTTTTTGGACAGCTGGACACTTTGCTTATGTTGTGAGACTGGATTTTATTTAAGTCTGGCTGGCTTGATTTTAGCTGTAATGTTATGACATTGTTCTAAAAAGGGAACTGCAGGGGTTAGGGACCCTGTCTCCTATAGTCAGTTGTGAGTAGAAGTCTATGTTCCCCACCTGGTCACTTCTGACTTATAAGAGGGAGCTTCTTATAACTCCTGGGTGTGAGTTGGATTTCTGTCTTCCTCCTGGTCCTCCACTGATACTTTCCTGGCTGGGAGGGAGTACTTTTACCCGTGTGGCCTCTACTTGATCTCTTGGTGTGAAGTGGTCTTGTTATTATTGTAGTGAAAGTCTTAATTCTGTACTAGGCCCTCCTCTGATACAGCTCTGATGAGAATATGTGAGGGCATGGTGCTGTTGCCGGGTAGGGGTGGAAGTCCATGGTCCCCATGTCGTCTTTCACTGATACTGTGCAGAGGAGGGGCTAATTTTTAACTGGCAGAAATGAAAGTCCTCATCCAGGGTTTCTCAGTAAAGCTTAGGGAGAGTACATATAAGGCTCATCGTGAGATCTTTGTTGGCATGGGCAGGAGTTGGGCGTGTGTGTGTATGGTAGTTAGCTAGTATAAACTGGCTCTTGTCTAAGTTTTTCTGTCTTCAGTAGGCTCTACCTTTCCTAGTCGTTTGATTAGAGAGAGTTGGCTTTTTTGAGGTGTTTTTGTTGGTAGTAGTTGACATTTTGGGATTGTCTGCGTCTTTGGCTCATATGTTTTTTATATATGGAAGTAAAAGAATTTGAGAACCAAGTACTATATCCTTAGAATGGTCTGCCTTCTCTGCACCATTGAGATCCTCTTGTGTTTACTTTGTGTATAATGTCCAGGGATTTTAGATATACTTAGTGGAAGGAAATACTAAAATTCAATGTTTTGGTCAACTGCCTGCTGCTTTATCAATTGGTAACGAGGGAGGGGGGAGCCCATTGTCCTTTTTATTATCTTTTCTCTATGTGGTTCATTAATTCCATTTACTCTTTAACTCAGCTCTAAGATTCAAATAGGTCAGCACTGTGTATTTTCCTAGTTTTAACTAGTTTAGAAGGACTGTTTTTCAAAAACTTTAAAAAGTCACTGAATATATGGCATGAGGTTTTTTTATTATCTAGAAAAAGAGATGTTATTGAATCGTGAAGTTAATGGAATAATAGTAATCATTTAGGATTAGGAGGCACCATAATTAAAGTAATTAGCTTACAGAAGAATTTCTAGTGCTGTTTTTACAAAACTCCATCTTTGCCTGCTATATTCCAGCTTTGCTGTACACAGTGTCAGTGTCCCTGTATTACTTTATTCATTCACAATGCTGAGATAACTGGAGCTAAATATGATTTAAAAATATATTAACCTAAAAACAAAAATTATCAAAGAGATACATACTTTTATACCTCATATTTCCAGGCAGAACTGTCCTTAAACCTACATTTAAGACCTCCCAGTATGCTATTTAAGCAGACATCAATGAAGAATGTGCTAGCTGTCAGTAAAATGTTAACTAAATTATAAGCATTTACTTAGGGAGTCACTTACTGAACCTTTGGAATAGGAAGGAGAGTTATGGTGATCCTAAGAGACATAGTTCTCTTCTTAACTCTACCTGGTTTACAAAGAAGACATCGCTAGTAGCAGGTTTATGCTAATTAAGGTGATGGTTTAATTACTAGAAGAGGCAGTAGTTGAGTTTAAAGGGAAATGGATGTGTGTACTATGTATGTACTTGCTATTATTTTTCAGTCATTTCCATTAACTGTTAGGTTCCATATCAAATCTGATTTAGTCTTATGAAATGCTTAAGCTGTCATTTCTTGAGTGTTTACTTTATGCTGGGTAGTGTAGTATGCACTTTACTATAATAATCTTTTTCTTCATGATTTCTGAGTTTTTATGGTGACTTTAGAAGGTGCTTGGGATATACCACAGCTTATATAAAAACTACATTTTCCAGTGTTTTTATGGCTTCACATGGCATTTTGCATTTGACTGCTTATCCACCAAAAATGTATTTGGCAAAAAGTTACATCCCTGTATTTTATACCTTATTTTGCTTGAAAGATTATTTACTTATTGAATAGCTTGACAATACTTATTTAAAATGCTCTATTTTTTAATTAAGAAAGTTAAATCCCTGAGCCTATTCTGTTCCATTGATCTATTAAGGATAGTACCAGATCCATTTCATTTGAATAATTTTATTGTAAGTTTTAATACTAAAAGGGCAGATTTCCTCATTGTTTTCTTTCTTCATGACCTATAGCAGGCCAGAAAAAAATTGAATCATTTACTTGTTCATTCCCATCCTTTACTTGGTCTAATTGTATTTTTAACTTGTTAAATTTTATTTTTTTTTTTATTTTTAACCTCCTTAAAACCATTTTCCTTAGGATAAAATGAAAACTTTTTATCTGGCCCCTACCTACTTACCTGACTGTATTGTTGAACATTTTTCCTGTTGCTTCTTATGTTCCAGCCATACTAACCTCTTTTTAGCTATTAAAGTTGGTTTTTGTCTTGGGTACTTGTTCTACATTCTCTGTCTTCAGAGTCTTGGTTCCTTTGTTAGAATTTTTTTTTTCCTCAAGTCTTTATTTAACTGCTTTCTCTTGTTATTTAGGTCTCAACTCAAAGTATTGGAGCCTACCTAAATTCTCAAATATAGGAGATTAGTTATATAATCTGTGGTACATTTGTACACTAGAGTATTTCACATATATAAAATAATGAAGTTCTTTATGAACTATGCATGGTTTCCCAAGATGTATTTCTTAGTGAAACAAAGTGTTTGTGCCATCCTTTTTGTAAGAAACAGCATGTGGGGCTGGGGATTTAGCTCAGCGGTTAGAGTGCTTGCCTTGCAAGCACAAGTCCCTGAGTTCAATCCCTAGCACACACACACAAAAAAAGAAACAGTGTGTGATAACTAGACTACCTAGTCACCCTTTTAGTATTTACACTTTTATGTAGTCATTTCCCACATTGTATCAGGATTATTCCATGTGAAATAGCTTGGGGCAGAGCTGATTGTATGTCACTCCTTGTGGCCAGAAGAGCCTGGCTTTTGTTTTAAGCTTTTAATTTCCATGGATCACTTGTTCTGGAGGAAGCAAATTGCCATGGTATGAGCTGGTCTATAGAGAAGCCTATCTGGTGAGATATGGAAGTCTTTGGCCAACAGCCAGTAGAAACTGAGGCCTGTCAGCAGCTGCATAGAAGGCTAAGGAAACATATTTCTCAGCCTTAGTTTAGTCTGAGACAGTGGGCCTATGGTGAGCCCATGGTGTGCTTGCAACCTTATGAGAGACGCTAATTTAGAGTCATTCAGCTAACTACTCCCAGATTCCTGACCCTCAGAAATTATGAGATTATATATGTTCTTTTAAGCTGCCTGACATTGAGATAATTTGTGCAGCAGAAACAGAAATGTTAGTTGGACACTAGGTACATACTAATTCCCAGAACACTTTTTTTAACCGAATTAACCTTCTTAGCTTTGTGCATATGATTATGACATGTGAGTGAACAATATTTTCTTAGGGAAAGGATTAGGTTTACTTAGAAAGTCAGTAATTTAGAGTGTCTTAATTTTGTACACTGGACCACCAGCCTCTGACAATTTTGGAAATGTTAGACTTCTTTCAAGGTTGACAGTGGAAGTTATTTGAATTGACAGCCTGACTGGGTATGGAAAGAAGTACAGGGAATCATATGCTTAAATCTTTTTGAATAAAAGTGGAATATGTATCATCATCTCAAGTGACTATGAGTTTTGTTTTATGTGTGGGAATTTATTTTAAAAGTAGTACTATTTAGGAGGTAGGAAATCAGTCTTAGATGAAGAAATCTTTACAGTATCGACAGACTGTCCACTGATTTGTAGATATCAGAACTTCCTCCTTTCCTGTTTGATCATATTGCTCTTCTTTCTGAAGAAAGGTAATGTTCTGTGTACCAGATTTTGTTTATGTTCTTTCCCTCAGGTTTTTTCTGTGTGAGGAAAAATTTATTTGCTCTTTATAATTCTAGTTCTGTGTATTTGGCTTCACTGTTCAGAAATGAGCCCCAGGTGAGTGAAAAAGAATCTTTTTTTCCTGTACTGATGTTCTAATGTTTCCATATGTTGTTTTTCTATTATTCTATTATCTTCCAATTGCACCAAGAGTGAATGATATATTGCTTATGACAGGACATAAAAATGACTCTTGTTTTTAAGAAGTTATTAGGATGCCAGGGGCAATAATAGACACACAAGGAGACTATCCCTTCAGAAGAACAACACATCTTATGAACTTGTTTGCGAGATAAACCTTCTTCTCATTTTAAAAACCTAACAAGGAAAAATATAATAACCTCTTGCCTATCCTCTTTGTAGAAGAAAAGCAAACATACCACATAGACATACTGATGATTGGTAGCAGAGAAAGTTAGTTAGGAATAGAGAATGGAAGGAAACTCAAGAATGGAAGCATTATTTAAGCCACTTTATACTTAATACTATCATGTCTAAAGTCTATGATTTTACTTATTCCTTTCTCCTAAGTCTATATTTTTATACATACCCTTCTCAGTATTTGAATTCTTAGTTAGAAAATATGTAACAGTTTAAAGGACAGAATTTCATAGAAAGTTCTTAGATTTTTTTGTATTTCTCTGTGGTTACTTTAATCATGACTCCCATATCAATATCACTCTCTTGGTTATTTAAAATACACTTTGGGCCAAATGTTACACTGCAGTGTTGTGGAAAGTACTTTGAATGAACAGATTTGGGACCCAAAGATCATATAATCTCCCGGAGAAGAAAACAGCCATGATCGTGTAACTGTATCGGTTGCATGACACAAAAAAACACATAAACTTTATGCAATTTTTTTTTCTAGGAGAAGAAGGTGTTATTGAGTGACAATTTGTATACATATTTTGTTCTTCAAAAGAAAGAGAATTAAAAAGAATGTTTTTCATTTTAGGTTCATATTTGATACTTTTAAGAGAAAAATGATTGAACAATACTTGATAACTTTTTCTTGTTCATTTTCCGATGTAAACACTTTATTAATGTGTATATTTACGTTTAATTTTTTATTAGTATATGTTCAGAGTACATGTTTACATTCCATGTGGGGAGTTGGTACATGTACATAATATATCTTAATTCCTTTATTCATCCCCTTTTCCTCCCCTGTCCATCTCTCTAGATGATTTAACCAAAGAATGAAAGTAGTGTCTCCCCAAAATATTTGAAACCGTGAAGTAGAAAATAAATATATTAAAAGCCATAAAAACCAAAGAAAATTGGCATGCTATTTATAATGGAAAAAATAGGACAAGAGTTTACAGAAAGCCTCACAGAAATGAGTGTACGTACATTATAAAAAAATCCGTGCTTAGAGTACAGGGCGAAAGAACACTTTTTAAGAGAGAACTTTCTGCAAACTTAATTAAAAATTTTGAAATGGGAAAGGGAGTGGAAATGACCTGAAAGTTTGCTCATAGAAAACAACTGAAAGAGGTCCTGAGTAAGCTACTACATTTACAGCAGCAAGATAGATGTAGAAATTACTGCCTTCCATGTTTTTCCTCAAAATATTTGTATTGTAGTATAACAAAAGGCATTAAAATTCTTGAAACCTTGTTAATTTTGTGGGCAAGACCCCAACAAAACTTAAATTCTTGAAATTTATTTACAAAATTCAAGTGCCACATAGTATTTCTAACTTTTCTATTTTTTAAATATAGTTAAAAACCTCTGAGAAGTGCGTGTGTGTGTGTGTGTGTGTGTGTGTGTGTGTGTGTATGAATTCTTGACAGGGAGAGACATTTACTTTGCAACTTAGTCATAATGATTTACACAGAACCACCTGATGACCAGTTACAATGATATATGTAATTATGTTCTTTCCTAATAAGGGGGCTTCTAGAATTACTATTAACTCCATCATCTGCCCTAGGATATATCTATCTCCAAAATCATTTTCTATAAGACGTGAGAGTTTCTCTGCTCAGTTTTTCTCATAAGAATGACAGATCTCACATAAAGCAGAGAATGAATCTTAAGTGTTTCTACTTAGTTTTGGTTTTTACCAAATGGCTTCTCCAAATATTTCAAGGCAAATCTTTGGATTTCTGGAATTTAAATTTTTACCCGTCCAAACAGTTACAGATAATTCTTTACAAGCTTGATGTAAAAGTGTTGACTTAAATCTTTTGAAGTTATTAAGATGAGAAAATACTAGACTGTCAAGAATCCCAAGCTAGCCTGCTGAAGTTTTATTTTTTTAATTTTTTAAATTTTTTTTAATTTTTTATTTTTACCAAGAACATGTAATGGTACATTATATACATAATGATCATAATCAACATGGTTATTTTGTACCTGTACATGATACATCTTGGTTTTCCCCCCTCTTCGCCCCCTTCCCCTCCCCTCCCTTCCATTCACCCACCCCTCCCCACATCGAATTGTTTCTCTGATATGAGAAACCATAAGTGTAAATAAGGACAAAGGGGTAGAATAGATATTATGTCTAAAAAAAAAGAGAGAGAGAGATAGTATTCAAAAGAGAGGAGAACTAGATAGGGAAAAGGGGGATAAAGAAGAAGGTTAAAAGAAAAGTAAGATGAAAGGGGAAAAAATGGTAAAGTGTAACTGCTGAAGTTTTATAATTGAAAATCTCTTAGGTAGTCTTTGTCACCATTCTTAGATAATTATATGTAGAAGCTATTATACAAATGAATGATTCTATCAATTAAGCCACATTTACTCAAATGAATGTATAATATCTTTTGCTAACAGAATGAAAGATTGTGAAGAGAATAATTTTTTAAATCTTTGAACAGTGCTAGTTTGTCTTAATTATTGCTTTCTCTAAAATGTATGGTTGTTATTACATGTCACAAATTTAGAATGTGAATTTATTTGAAAGAAGTTTCTATTATTTGTCATGCTAGGATTTCGACAGATAAAATGTAGACTTCATGTGTATCTAGATGCTGTTTAGGCTGGGGACAAATAATTTGAGATGGTAAAAGACGAGCTAGAGTGATATTATTCTTCATAAACATGACCAGCCATGAGTTAAGTGTTGGTGTAATTTTTCACAACTTTTTAATATTGTTCTTGAAGTAAGATTTTAATTTAATGTACTTTAGAATATTGATCAATTTTTTCTTCAATTTCTTTGTTTTCATTTTTATTGGTTATACACATTAAAGGGTTTCATTTTGGCAGATGCATGCACGCATATAACATGCTTTGATCATTTTTACTCCAGAATCTCCCTGTCACTCCCTTGCCCTGCCCTCCTCCTCTGTTCCTCTTGTCTAATAAATGGTCTTCTTCGTATTTGTCATTTTTTTAGATTCCACATAATAGACAGAACGTGATATTTGTCTTTCTGAGCCTGGCTTATTTTGGTCGGCATGATGGTCTCCAGACCCCTTTGTTTTCTTGTAAATGACAGAATTTTGTTCTTCCTTGTGTCCGAATGATACTCCATTGTGTATATATACATTTTCTTTATCTGTTGATGAGCATCTAGGCTGTTTCCATATTTTGGCTATTGTGAATTGTGCTGCAATAAACATGGGTATGCAAGTATCCCTATAGTGTGCTGACTTTAATTGCATTAGGTATATTCCAAGGACTGGTATAGCTGAATCAAATAGTAATTCTAGTTTTTTGAGAAACCTCCATACTGATTTCCATTGTAACTGTACTAGTTTACATTCCCAGCAGCAATGTAGAATCCCCTACCCCCATTCTCTCCGGCATTTATTGTCTTTTGTTGTTGTGGTGGTGGTTGTGGTTGTGTTTGTGGTGGTTCTTGTATTCTTGACTATAGCCATTCTGCTGACTGAGGTGACATGGACTCTCACGGTAGTTTTGATTTGCATTTCTCTAATTGCTGAAGATGTGTTCACATACTTATTGGCCATTTTTCTCTATTTTTTTTAACCCTAATTTTTCATTAAATCTCTTCTGAAGGTATTTTAGTTCTCATAGTATGTTTAGGAAAAATGTATGCACACTTTATGCCATATAAACCTCAGTTTTTACTATAAGTAAAATATTACCAAATAACTATACATACTTTAGTATCTCAAAAGTTTATATAGACACAACAGAAATATAGGAAATAAATTATTTTACTTCTTTTGGAGAACTGATATAATAACAGCCTGACTAAAAGTATGTAAGTACTATGTGACAAGTAGCATATACAGTGTGGATATACTAGATAAAGGGATGATTCATGTTCTGGGTGGGGTGGAGCAGGATGGTTGGCGATTTCTTTATGCCACTCAGAGTGGCACCCCACTTAGAGCTTAGGAATAGGCTCTTTTTGGAATTCTCCATTTCATATTTTTGTACCACAGTTGACCCTAAGGAAAACTGAAACCTCAGAAAGCCAACCCATGAATGAGGGAGAAGTGCCCTAATTCTGTAGATCATGCATAAATAAGTTTGTTACTTTCCAAGTCAGCTTACTCAATCATTCTAGGTTTTGATACTTTGTGAGCTCCTCCTGTACTTTGAACTGAAGTGCAGCATCTTATCATAACTTTCTCTCTTAGTCCTAATTTTATCGTTTGGGATCCAGTGAGTAAAGCTTTGTATTTTTGTACTCTGGCAGTTCTTCAAGTATTTAAAAAGAATTACCATGCCATTTTAAAACCCCATTCCAACTCTACCTGCAAAAAAAGAAAAAAAAAGTATGTTTTTATTGTTTGTACTATATGGCACATAAGCTATGGGTTTTAGTTTTATAATTTAGATACTACACATGTCCTGGCTATTTGGGTTATTTCTGGTTCATTATTGCATGTATGTTGACCTTTTAATTTCATAAAAGGTCAACAAATTTGGGGCTTTGCAGTGTTTGCATTATGCATCCTGGGCAAGGGCTTTTTTTTTACCTCCCAGTACAGTATTTTTAATTTAGGAAAAAGAGGTTGGTGTTGTGTGAAATTTTATATTCTTTAGTAAGTGATGGTAGGGAGGTAAGCAGAGCGAAGATGGCTAAACTGTAGCATAAGTAAAATTTGGAAAAAACCGTTTTGTAGACTACCAAGTAGCAAAATATTATCTTAGGAAAATTAAATTAAAGGGATCTTTTTTATCTCAAGTTAAACAAATTATATACTACCTGTTAGCATCTCTCGGAGATGATTCCAGGGCTAAACAGTTATCCCCAGGTGTCTGTGGAAGACTGTTGCCAGGATCCCCATGGATAGCAAAATCTGGAGTGCTTATGTCCTTTATGTAAGATAGCATAGTATTTGTGTGTGACCTAAGTAAATCCCCCATATATTTTAAATCATCTCTAGATTACTTGTACTATCCAATACAATATAAACACTGTACAAGTAGTTGTAATATTATATTATTTAGGAGATCATGACAAGGAGAAAAGTCAGCATTTTTTTTTCATGAATATTGTTGATACTTGATTGGTTAAATCCAAAGATGCAGAAGCCATAGATACAGAGGACTAACTGTGTAAGGTATAACTGTAAGAATCAACAACCAGCAAACCAGCATGCATGTACACACACACACGGAGGAACCCACATTTTTACTCTCATTCTAGACAGTGATTTCCTTTGTTAATATAATTTTGTCTGATTCTGATCATGTTATACTTCCTGATGGACACAGAAGAAGGTGCTCGCTATTTGGTAGTATTACTGAGAACAAACTAGGGAATTACTGTATTTTTCCTTTTGCTTAGTTTGCTTGTTGCATTTACTTCATGCCAAACTCTTAGATGACCCAGAAGTAACTGGAAAATGAAATTGAAAAGATGGCTGGTTTTGTCAAGGCCAGATTTGTTTGACACCATCGAGCAAAAGTATGGAAGAATACAAGATTCTAAATGGAAAAATACACAAAAAGTTAGAAAATACTAAGCCTCAAAAGGCATTAAAGAACTACCCAGGTATAATAACTTCTGAATTCTTAGCTTTAGTAATTTCTTCAGAGGACCAATTATTCCTTCCTTTGTGCTCCATAACCCTTCAGACATTGTATTAAAAAACTATTTTGTGGTTCTGTCTTGCCTTACTTGAGCTCCTTGAAGTCAGAGACAATATCTTTTATTCATTCTTACATCTCCAGGAATTCTCAGTGTATTTTATAGGATAAAAAGGAATATCCCTTTCTTTCACTTTCCCATCCCTGGAATCACACACACATCTTTCTTTAAATGAGCATATTAACTAGTGGAAACTCGATCATAACAGCAGAATAGCCTATTTTATCAAGGCTAGATCTTAGAATGAAACTATTACAAGACAGGATAGGGAATTCCTCAAAAAGAAGAATAGGATAAGATTAGGGTATAGATTTACAAAATAATGTTATAAATAAAACAAAATTTGATGTGGCAATTTGAAATTGCTAAATGAAAATGTTATGCTTTTAATTCAGTTGAAAAAATTATTATGACCATAATCATATAAATGTACTTTCCAGTACAAAATTTGGTTTTCTATACCTGATTGGCTTTTTAAAATTTATATCTTTAGATCTTTTGCAAATGAGGAGGGGACCAAGATGGAGGTCCCCTCCTCATTTGCAAAGAGATGGAGGGATGAAAGGGAAGAGAAAGGTAAAAGAATTAAGATGTGTTATATGCGTGTACCAGCTCCCTACAATGAATATAGTCATTGTGTACTGCAAACATGTATTAATAAAAATAAAAATGAAAGAAAATAAAATTTATCTCTTACCTCTTGAAAACAAAGCAAATATTTTTCAGCCAGAGCTATTTGAATTACCCTGGGACAAAAAAATTTTTAATAGCAGTCAGTGTATAGCCATTTATGTTCTGCAAAGAACTTTTATTTTCATCTTTATTTTCTTTTGAAAATTCTGGACAAATTGTAGTGGTAAATAAGATAAAGTGGGACTTTTTCATGATTTTAGCTGTTGAAATTATTTTATGTAAATGACTAATGGAATGTAAAATAAGTTATACTGAAGAAGTAAGAAATAATGATCTTTGAAGTAACATAATATTTCAGCTAAGAAAAGTAAATGCATGCAGGCTACCTTCCATTTTTTTAATTGCATAAAATATGAAGTAGTAGTTAGATAGAAGTTGAATGTTCATGTGTTTAAACAGCATAAGGGTTAATACAGGGTTAGAAAATATGTGTATGTGTTGAATGTCATCAGTCACAGATCACAGGAACACACCTATAGTCAACAGAGGCTGGGTAATTTGTAAAGGAAAGAGGTTTATTTATCTCACAGTTGTGGAGGTCCATGAGCGTGGCACCAAACCCTTCTCAGTCTGATGAGGGCCTCAGGGCTTTTGGCATCACAATGGCATCATTTGGCATCAGTTTCTACAGTGGTAGAAGGAGTGCCTGTGAGAGAGATCCCATGATGACACAGAAAGCCAGAGAGATTCAGAGGTCAGGCTTACTCTTTTACAATAACCAATTCTCAAGGGACCTTACTCTGAGAGACCACCATTAATATTTTCAAGGTCCATGCACCTGATGACCTACTTACCTTATATTAGGCCCATTCTTAAAGTTCCACCAAGCCGCGGCATCAAGACAGTGGGAACAAGGACTCCAACACAGGAACCTGTGGGAGACAAACCATAGTATCATCAAACTTAAATTTGTTTTACTTACTGGTTTAAGGCAGGCACATCTCAGAAGGGTTTTGAGAGTAATCTGAGGTACTTAGGAAGACTCTGTAGGGCCTCGGCTTGTACTAGATGGTTGTACAGAAATGGGGCAATTTTAGTAGTTCAGAAATATGTGTTCAAAGGCTGAAGGAATGAAGGTTGGCTGATGATAGCCTCCTTTAGGCTTTTATGGCTGTTGTATAGGCATGCAGAGAAACATTGTTTTATGTGGCCTTGTCCGTGCCCTGTTGGAAATGGTTATTATCACTGGGGAAGATTTGCATGTCCTCAATATTTAACTGTAGGTTAATTTTATTTTTAATCTATCCCAAATTTTATGTATTAAAATGCTGACTGATGTGCATATTAGCCTTTAGTCAAGTTGCACAAGGATCGTTACATTGCAAGGATCATTAATTGTGTATGACAAATTAAAATATACTGTAATTGACAGGCACTTTATTAAGCTGTTATTATATATATGTTAAAGTAAATCTAAAGATGTGTGAAGTATAGAAACAAATCTGTTTTCAGTATGGCTTATCATTACTGACCCATAGACATACTTGACAGCTGTTAGAAGTCATTAGGTTACCTCACTAAGATATTAAGAACTATCATATATATGTATGTCTATATATCTGACAGTAACTCACTACCAGTTCATACTTCCTTTTTTGGGAGAGAAGTTTCCTCTTTACTGATACTTACTCCTAGTAAATTCTATCATTGTTAATACAGTTCTGTCAAAAATAAGAATGGAGAAGGGAAAGATGATATGCATGGTTTTTCTAATTATCTTCTTCAGAGATTTCACCTTTTCTTGGAAACTGTTGAAAATCCTCTGTTTTTTCTACTTTGCTAATGTCATATATCAGTTTCTATAGCTTTCTTCTACTGTGATTACAAGTTCCCAGGGACCCAGCACAATTTTTAGGAAAGCAAGATAAAGCACCACTCCTCTTTACATTTGAATACAAGCCATTTTATTGTAGAGAAAGTGAGAAGAGGAACAATTTGTTTTCTCAGATTCTTTAAATATTCTTTTAATCAAAACTATATCATGAGCATTAATAAAAAGAAGGTCCTATTGCCCTGGTGATTCACAGGGAAGAAACTCTTGTTACTACATAAAATGCTTTAGAAATTTGAATCACATTTTTATCATCATCATCATCCTCATTACTGTCTTGTGTTGGGGATTTTCTGTGAGTCAGGCACTACTGAGCATTTTATTTATATTATCGCTGATCCTCATAGCAACTCCATGAAGTATTATCTTTCTCTTTTTAAACTTGAGAAACATGAAACTCCGAGGAAGGTTGAATAATTTGGTCAGGCTACTTGAATAGATAAAAGCAGAGCCGGGATTCATTAAAATATCTGGCCCTAATAGTGATGCTCTTTCTTAGAATTCTCCATTGGTTCCCAACTCAGGTTGAGCCTGTGCCTTTCCAGCAGACAGACACTGGATGTGGAGAGTTTTATGCAGTTTGTAATGCCATCTGCACAAACCATCCCCAGACAAGAGTCTGCTTATATGTTTCCATTTTGTCTGCATGCTTTTTGCTTTTTGGGGAACATGGCCATTGGCAGCTCTGGGGCTAGAACCTTGTCACTCTTACTCTTCTGTCCTAGAAAGAGAGCTCTTTCCTAGTTTTAGGTGTGGTGAAAAAGAATCTCAAGGAAGGAGGAACTCTGAGCTGTTTGAGTCTGTTAACTCTGTGTGGATCTGTCCCTGGTCTGCAGGCGGAGTGTGATGATGGGCAGGACAGGAGCAGGGCACTGTGGCTGGGGACACTACCAGAGTCTCCAGGTCTGACTATGGGCGGGATTCCCCAGAATAAGCATGAGTGAGATTATCAGAAATTTGTAACAGGTATTTGGACAAAATACCCCAAAATAACATGTCTACTGTGCTTCTATTTGGATTTTTATTTGTCCTTACTTTGCTTGTAACCTAGTACTAATAACTAAAAGTGTAGTATTTCTTGTTTTTAAAAAATGTTTTTACCAAAAAATTAAGTTTTAATTCCTTTGCAACTAAAAGAAGTAGGAATGTAGTATTCAGAGTTTCGATGTTAGCGTTTAATTTTTAGAATACACAAGCGTGTTTTTTATTTCATTGCTAACTTAACCAAAAAGTAGAATAGCTGTTTTTCTTCAGATGTTCATCATAAATTTTTCTTTAAAACAGCTTATTTTACAGAAGAAGGTGTGTGCTAGGTAAACTTTGCTTCATAGGCCATAACCCAAAGCTATACATTTCATGTGTCTTACTGAAGCAAATTCCTGTATCGCTAGCAGTTTCTGGGGAGGTATCTCAGGAAGTATCTACTTTTCATCTAGTAGCCAGCATTCGCGTAGTTAGAAATCCTCAGTATCCCATTTGTTAGCTGTGAGAAGCATGATAATAATCCAGGGATATCTGCATACTAATCCCAAGAATTTGTATCTTGCCTTATGGGAAAAAAAGGTCTTTGCAGATTAAATTAAGAGAGATTATCTTGTGATATCTGGGTAAACTCATATTATCAGAAGATCCTTCTGAGAACAATAAAGAAGGGCCAGAACCAGAGGTATGACCACAGAATCTGAGGTCTAGAGAATGCTAGTAGACATCAGAAACTGGAAAAAAGGCAAGGGAATGGATTTTCCCCTAGAGCCTCAGCACAGCTGACCTGCTGATCCATTTTAGACTTCTGACCATTGGAGTTATAAGAGAACACATTTTTTAAAACACTAGATTGGGCTGAGGATTTAGCTTAGTGGTTATAGTATTTGCCTAGCAAGCACAAGACCTTGAGTTCTATCCCCAGTACCAAAGAAAATAAATAAATGAAACACTAGATTTCAGGTTACTTCTCATAACAGCAGCACATGATTTGTATGACTTTGTTGTACACTTTCCATATCTGTAAAATGGAGATAATAATAGAAAAATCTCAAAGCACTATTTGAAGATTAAATGTGTCATTCGGGAAAGTGCCTGTCAAATACAGACTGTCCCTAATTTAACAATGAGAACAGTGCAGTGATTCTTCTAGTTTATAAGGATGCAGAGGAGATACATATATTTAGTAGAAACTGCACTTTGAATCCTGATCCTTTTTCCCATGTTAGCAGTGTGCTGTGAGATAGATAATGCTGGGCAGTAGCATACACAGCTCCTAGTCAACTTCTTAATCATGAGGTGAAACAAGAGTGGAAGTTCCATTCTCCAGTCATGATTCTTTCCCCGAGAGCCCTATCCAGAGGCTGTGCTAGAGCTCCTAGCTGTCATCTTATTAGGCTACAGAACATGGGTTTTAGAAGCTGTGTGCCAGGGAAAGAACAAAGAACAAATACAGCATTTTTCTACTTACGCCTCACTAAACTCATCATAAGTTAAAAATACCATTAAGTTGAGGATACATTCAGTACACCAGTACCCTATAGACTAGTATTAGATGTTTACCCTCAAAATCACATAGGTGAGCTGGGCATGGTGGCGCACACTTGGTAATCCTATCCCTCAGGAGGCTGAAGCAGGAGAATGGCCGTGAGTTCGAGTCCAGCCTAGGCTCCATAGTGAGTTCAAGGCCATCCTGAACTACAGCGAGACCCTTTCTCAAAAAAATGGAAAAAAAAAGTCACAGCTGACTGGGAATTGGCCAGCATCACAAGAGAATATCTACTACAAAATTCAAAATTCATAGTATGGTTTCTGCTGAATGCATGTTGCTTTGAAACCTTTGTAAAGGTGAAAAATTAATATGGTGAACCACTATAAATCAGACCATTGGTACGTACTTTTAATAGGAATCACACCATCCCAATACATATATATGTAGGTACATAAAATTACAAACTAAACATAGACAGTTGAAGATGAATTTAGTGAAGATCAGACAGCAAAGAATGCACACATGTACAATTTAAAATAAAAGGTATTATAATTAACAAGTATACAACAGTAACATACCAAACTCAAACATGTATAACCATGGATCTGGAAGGGACCTTAGATTTATAGTTTCGCTATTCTATTCCTTCAGGCTATCAGAATTCTGTAGTATATTTCCCCGAGGCATTTCTTTACTGTATCCCTATGAGTTCTCTACCATAATTCATTGTTGGATAACTTAAATGTTTAGAAATATTTTTCTCATGTATTAAGCCAAATATAGTAACTTCTTTTTGAAACTACGTTGTATTAAGAGAGGTACTTTTTTTTTCTTTTTGAGGGCACTCTGAAATACAGCAGCAGTCAAGACTCTTCCTATAACCCCCACCTCCGTCACCTCCATCTTTTGTGCTCTAGATAGGTGTCCCTCCTCCTTTTTTAAAAATTATACTTATACAGCATAATTTCCATTTGTTGTTTTGAAATTTGTTGAACTGACTCATTGATCTTCCTGTCAAACTACCTTCAAGATTAGTTTTATTGGAGCTTGTCTTAAATCAATTTTCAGTGTTCCTGCACTTAGATATTTGGAAGTTTGACTTGTTTTGGGACAGGGTACGGGGAGTTCCAATAGGAGGACATTGCGTTTGTCTTTATCACCTTCCTGTCATTCTTGTAATGTTCAGCAATCAATTGATGAGTATCACGCTGTATCATAACCTCAGATTCCACAAGACTTGATCTTATTTTTCTTTTAACTAATAGGCGGGTATTCCTTTTTTCCACCATATATTATTTCTTTTAAGTTAGTAGGAAGAAATGATAAACTTACCAGTTCCTTTGGTCTTTTGCCCAGAACTTCTGAGCCACTAGTAATGGTCTGTATTTCCTTTCATTTATCTCTACACGATTCAGTAAAAGTGATTAGTAGTGCATTTGACATTTCAAACATACTTTCAGTCATTTCTTGATATGTTCCGCATTTGAGTGAGGTAACCTTTTAAAAAGTTTGTGCTGCGCTTAGGAGGCAGAGACAGGATTATCGCTGTGAGTTCAAGACCAGCCTCGGCTACATAGTAAGTTCAAGGCTAGTCTGAACTACAGAGCGAGACCTTGTCTCAAAAAAACAAAAAAACAAAGAAAAAAAAAGCCTCTTTGTCCCTACTGAGACTCCATTCTCTGGGTACACAGGCATGTTGCAAGTATTCTTAGTCTTTAAAGGCCTCATTTTTGTGTTCTTTTGTTCAGATTAACTTTTGGGTCTTTAGCTTTCTCACGAACTTTTTAAATGGATTCCTTTTCCCCTTGCTAGCCTCATTTCTACCTCTTCTTTTACCAGTCTCCTCCTCCTTCCTTTGCCTTTTTTCTGTTCTCTGCCCATCCCTGCACCACAACTAAACCAGCAGTTGTGTTCTAAATCTCCAATGTCCTTGTAAGTAGCAGCATCCTTTTTCTCTCACCCAGAGCAAATTTGTTCTGACTGTAGTAACAGTTTTTACTGTTTACTGATTACATTTTCCTCCTGTAAACTTTCGGCTCGTGATTGTTTTAGATGCACTGTTCAAATATAGCAGCCTCTAATCACAGCTGTCTGTTGAATATAAGAAATAGGCCCGGGACCACATGTTGAAATGATAGTATTTTGAATACAGTGGGCTAAATAAAATGTATTATTAATTCCTCTTGTTTCTTTACCTTATTTTTAATATAACTAACTCAAAGTTTAAAATTACATATATGGCTTGCATCATATTTCCATTGCATAGCAATTTTAGACATGAAAGATTCATATTGGCACAAAGGAAGAGCAAAATTTGTATATTAAAATAATAAAATGTATAGCATTCTAGAGCTACTTTGGGTAGGCGCAGATATCCCTACATATCTTAGTAGACACAGAGAGCATTGGTATATTACTGTACATTTCAGTGGAAGTCCAAAATAATCAGCTCGAAATTGTCACGAAAAAGTATCATTATGTTTGAAATAAGACACTTTTTAATTAATAGAAAAGAAGTATGTAATTTTTTTTAAATGCCATCAAGAGCAGAGAAATTAAAATGCTAAATTATCGGGTATGTTGAAAATTTGGCTATGCAGAGTGATTCAGTAAGGACTAAAAATGAGTGCTCCAAGAAAGTTATTTTTTGGTAGCAGCTAAAGTAAGGCTAAGTGATTTTTTAAAATTTTAAGGCAGGGTCTTGCTGACTCACTAAATTGCCCATGCTTGGCTCAAATTTGTGATCTTGCCTCAGCCTCCCAAAGTGCTGAGATTACAGACCTGCACCACCAGGCCTGTCCTATGTGATTATTTTTATATTAGAGTTGACACATTTATGGGAGAAAAATAAGTCTGTCAAAGAATAGAAATATCAAAATCACTTTTTCTAAACATTTATATTGTTTTTATGTGAAGTGCTATATTTATAATTAAAACTACTATTAAAATTCATTTTACTCAATTAGTGTTCAAATTTGATCTCTTTATTTAAGAAATTGCATTGTGTATAGTGCTCGCTTTCTCAGAGCTTTTGGGGTACATGAACAAAGTGTGCTGTGATATATAGGATTATACTGTTATTTTCTTGCAGTCCTTGCTCTTATCAAGATGCCTTCCCCTTTCACTGTATCAGCCCACTGAGCACCTGAAGTTTTGTGAGACACCTATTTGAAGATTGTCAGACCCCTACTTGTTTTTCTCCACAATTTTTATTAGTGCATATTGGTTATATAGATTAATGGATTTGATTTTGGCGGATTTGTACACACACATAGTTTAATTATCCCCTGTCTAATAATAGTCTCTCTTCTATTTTCTTGTCACTTTCCACATATTAGATATCACATAATAGAGAGAACATGTGACATTTGTCTTTCTCATTCTGGCTTATTTTTCTCAACACAATTTACAGATCCATCCATTTTTCCGCAAATGACAAAATTTCATTTTTTATGACTGAATAATACTCCATTGTGTAAACATACTGCATTTTCTTTTTCCATTCATGTTTTGATAGGTACCTAGCCTGGTTCCATATCTTGCCTATTATATGATGTGCCATAATAAAAATGTGTATGCTGGTGGAAATGTAAATTAATATAGCTTCTATTAAAATCAATATGGAAGTCCCCCAAAAAAACTAGAAATAGAACTACCATTTGATCCAACAGTAGCACTCCTTCCTATATACCCAAAGGAATTAACATTAGACCTCTGTTTCTCATGACAAGTACAGTCCTAAGAAATTTCAGGCTAATGTAGAAGTGACTACTTTTTAAATGGTATAAGAGGTGTCTGCTTTTATTATTGTATGTGATTTCATACTTTGTGTATTCATACTTTCTTTGATTCATTAAAAAGTCTCTAAAAGATGTAGTGACTTTGCAGTTTGGGCTTTCTCAAGAAATACAGATTGAGACGTCTTCAGCTCTACTTGCTTCCCTTATTTATTTTCCTTAATTTTCCCCCAAAGTATCACTAAACATCTATTTAGGATTAGAGATAATTGACGTTAGTAAAGTCTAATTAATAATATTATCATAGATCTAATCTTTCTCATTTAAGCTCTCATTTTCTACCATTCATTTATTTGTTCCCCTTTGAACAAAATAATCCTTAATTAATAATAAATAACATTTAATTATCCATTTAACAAATATACATTCACATCTCTGATATGCTGTAGCACTAGTCCAATAAATCTTGAATCAGTAGGAGTGAAAGAAATGGAGTTTGAGCTTACACGCCAGGAATGGTACCAAACCCAGACTCTTACTCCTGTAGCAGGCTGCAGTACACAGCTTCTGCTGGTAAGAACTTGTCATCTAGGCAGCATAATTGGTCAAGTATGTCAAGGAAAATGATTGAGAACCATTTTTAGGAGGTAACAGCTAAGCACTATGTTCTCAGAGCTTTTAGGAATTTATTGATCAGGGAGGGCCTTTGTGTGTGTGTGCGCATGTGCGTGTGTGTGTGGTAATAAAAAGAGAAATGATAGTTTAGTTCGGAGAAATGATAGTTCCTAACCTTGTTTAGATCATAGACTTCTAAGTAGCTAACAAAATCATTTTAGACAATTTTTTGCTTACAGTTACAGAGATTTTACAGATTTGGTTAAGGTCTGACTTAACATTCATTGGTTATAAATATAATCTTGGGATAGTCTCAGCAAGGTAAACTTGTTTGATATTTTTATTATACATGGTGAAGACCCAGAATAGCCAAATCATTTGACTGAATTTTTAAAACTACATAGTGAAAAAAGTAGGCCTAGAATTTATGTCCTTTGACAGTATTTTTTTGCAATGATTTCATGAAGGGAAATCATTTATTAGGTTGGCCATATATCTTAACAAGTGAAGGTAGATTGGCGATTTAATAATTATCAACATGAGCAAAGAAGTGCGGGGAGTATTTAGGGGGAAAGTAAATGATAAAGAGTTTATGGTGTGTCTTGGGAAGGTGTGGTAGAATGGTGAACATTGTATAATAAGTTTAACAAATAAATTTGGTCTGTATTTTTAAAGGATTATGAATGTCAGAGTGGAGAGTTAAACATTATTTTGTTAGGTATAGAAACAGAGATTCAAATTTATTGTATTCTATTTTGGTGGGTTTTATTGAGCACAGGTATAAACTAAGTAAAGCAGAAATGAGTATGATTGCTCCAATTTAAGAGCTGGTGACATTAGGATTTTGTTTCAGAACTGTTGCTGGAGAGTAGTGCAAGGGAAAAGTATATAAATAAATAAC
Organism: Hystrix cristata; assembly: GCA_004026905.1. Classification (NCBI taxonomy): domain Eukaryota; kingdom Metazoa; phylum Chordata; class Mammalia; order Rodentia; family Hystricidae; genus Hystrix; species Hystrix cristata. The sequence continues at coordinate 73,394 of PVJO010001351.1, read as the reverse complement.
AGCAGTAAGAAAGGATTTCAAGTAGAAAGAAAGCATTAAATGGATCACAGTGTGCAAATAGCAGAGCTTGTAATTTGATGTGTTAATATATGACTGGAGATCTCACATTACAGAGCTACAAGGTGATGAAAATTGATGGTAAGATTGAAAGTATTTCATTGATACTTAGATTAATAGTTTGTCCAATAATCTTTCTGAACATAGTCACAGGTGCAATCACCTTGTTGATTCAGCTTGGACTTGGTGTGCTATATTACCAAGAGTCAGTCTTCACATATTGAGGAATACTTATTGACTTAGAATAACTTATTTAAATAATTAGTTAACTATTAATTATGAAAATTGAGTAGTCCCTGAGTCTTACATAACAAGTTTCAATGTTTAGCTAGAAGTTTCACATATACTAAAAAAAATGTTCTTTTAAGAGAAACTGTTTGGCAAAATATTACAGCTAAAAGATTGTAAAAAGAGCTATTGAGCTATAATATGTAGAAGTCCAATCTTCTTTCCTCAGTAGTCAACATTTTCTGTTTTGTTCTTTTTTTTTAACTTACCCAAAATAAAAAGCACCCAATACTATTGAGCATTCATTTAATAAATTTACTTAACCATTCTCTTACGAAGTTAACACTATAGGTTATTGTATTATCATATTACTTTTGGTTTTCACTTGCTTTTTACTTGCTGGATCTACTTTGCATATTTTGTTCAGTTGAGCAGGAGATGTACAAGAATGTCATACTGTGATGTCAGAAAAATATAGAGAAAAGATTATAAAATGAGGTGATAAAAAGGGCATATTTGTCTTTAAAAATTATTTTATGGTAATTTTGATTGGGAAATTGTTTCAGGTTCTGTCTAAGCACAAATCAGGAGAACATTTTTATTCGAAGTAGCAAAGAGAAGAAAAGAAAGGATTGATGTTCTATTTCAGATAAGCTTGTTAATATTATCTTACTGAGATATATTTACTTCTGTGTAGAAGGCACACAGAGCAACATATCAAATGTGTATTTTTAATTTCCTGGAATGTATTTAACTCTACTCTTTAGTTTTACTTTAATTGTCCAGTTCCTTCCTATTTTAAATACTGTACCTAGCAAATTAGGGCAGCAACCTTTTTTATCCAACCACATTAGACAATCTTATATTAATAATAAAATTTTAGTTATTTCTCATCTTTTGTGTTTGCTGATATAAATTTTCTGTCTAGTCACTACTTCTTAGAGGGTAGTAATTAGATTTATATAGTTTTCAGTGTTTAGCATTATCTTTTTGGTAGATGATCATTCAGAACTTGTTCCTCTTAATTTTGGAAATTTGCTTCAGTTGACCTGTGATTAACCTTCATATACTTCATCCGTGTACTCTTGCTATGTCGAGATACTGATGATAACATTAGTTTTGTGTTTCTTTGAATAAGTTTTAGTTTATGCCTTACCTGTAACTTTACTATAGGATTTGCCTGTAAAAAATGCTTGCTGCTATTTCTAAACATATATGGAACACTTCTATATTTGAGCCAAAGATGGAATGTACCATTTTCTTCCTGTTTTAAAACATATATAGACAGCAGAATAAGTGAGAAACAAAAACTTAAAAGATAGTAAATTGGTTAAAGTTAGGGGAATTGCCCCCATAATAGTAAGATTGGGAGTTCCCAACTATGAAGATATAGGAATACTAACCCCATTTCTCACTAGTCAATCTTTTGTCTTTTGGTTTTATTCTTCTCTTTAGGTAACAGGACAATTTTCCTGAATGGAGAATTTTACAGAATTTTAAAAAGACTGCTTGGTATTTCTTACAAAGTTTAGACATACACTTATGATACAGCCCAGCAACTGCCACTGGTAAATATTTACCCAAGAGAAATGAAGTTCATCTCTCCACACAAAATTCTGTGTATGAGTATTTTTTACTTATAATCCCCAAAAGCTAAAAACAAATGTGTACCAACTGATAAAATGGATGAGCAAATTGAAGCTTATCCATATTATGGAATATTACTTAACAATAAAAAGGAGCAAACTACTCGTATGTCCAATAACATGATGAACCTCAAAAACATTTGTACTAAGTAATAGAAGCTAGATTCAAAATACATATTCAGTGATTCCTTCTAGATGACATTTTGTGAGTTAAAACTATAGGGTCAAAATCAGACCATTGATTACCATGAAATGAAATTCCAGAGGGGCTGAAGGTTTTTTGAGGTAATAAAGGTGTTCCCTTTCTTGAAGGTAGTGGTCACACAACTGTGTAGGTTTGTCAAAATTCACAGAATCATATAGGTATTGAGGATGAGTGAATTTAAGCTATGTAAATTATACTTTGATAGATAAGAAAACAAATGATAAAAGACAAACTTCTTATATATTATAGAACATTTTTAGTGAAGTCTGGAGCTGCACCCTATAACATTAATATTTTTGCAGTAAAACATAGTGGCTATGTACATTCAGTCAGTCAAGTTTTGCTACCAAATGAATTTTTCATTTTTTGGATTTCAGATTTGCAAATAAAGGATTGTGAATTGGCAGCTATAAAGGACTACTGATGTAGAGCAAAATATAAAGCTATTGCCAAACAGTTTTAGATCAAATATGCAATGTATTTTCAAACCACCTTTGTGGGAAGTAAACATTGTGATAGTTAAAAAAAATTAGTATCTCATGTCTTCAAGCCCCACCTGCCAGGTAGTTGATGACCTGAGTAACAGTGGTATTGTGAACTCCCAGTTGGTGGCAATGTAATCAGCTCTCTTCAGGATAAGAATTCCCTGTGTCCTTTCTTTCCTCCCCTCTTGTGGGTTTTTTTTTTTTTTAATGTGTCAAAAGATTCTTTCCTCTGCATTGTTGTCTGAAAGGTCATTTTCTTTTAAAATACAGGCATTCTTTGCAGAATATCTTGCCGGTTAATGGCTTCCTAGAGGAACACTTCTCTTGGCTTTTAATATCCAGCATTAAAAAATGTATTATATCACTATACAGACTTTTTATTTCCTTTGGCCAGTGTGTATTTATATTTATGTCCTCAATTTTAATCCAGTTATTCCTTGATATTTGAGGGATTTATTCCAGTCCAGGAATTTTCCTTGTATTTCATAGTGATGAAGTAGTTGTTCGGTAGTCAGTAGGGGGGGAAAAAAAAAAGCACATATTTCTAGATTTAACTGATACAGACTTTGAAGCCATTATCAGAATCAATGGAAAGATTTGAAAAGCTTCAAAAATAGGAAGAGGGCTCTAACAGCTTTCACATTTTCCTTCTGTTGTCCTGGAAATATTCATGAAAGAGTCTATAGTGAAAATAATAATTCAGAGATTCCAGGGGCCCATATTTGTAGAAAGTATAATATCAGTCTCTTTGAAAATTGCTTTTGGTGGAAGACCTAACTTTAACTTGAGATTAAATTATTTTCTGGTCCTTTAGCCTCTTTCCTTCTACAACCATGTAGATGGTTCAAAGCTTCAAGATCTATTAGTGAAAACAATGGAATATGTCATCTAAATTAATATTTTATTCTGGAAATAAACTGTTGATTTAGCTACAAAAATCAATTAATTTTAATTAACCAACTATATTTGCTGACGCCTTGATGAAAAGATAACTTTCAGAACTACCTACTGTGGTACTGTTTAGCACTCAGCAACACAAAGAGATCCTGTATTAACTTGGTAATTGAGGTTCTTGACGGAAGTCTTTACATGGTCTTCTCTTGAGATTCAGGAATTAAAGCATGCTAGGGGAAATCCAAAGTGCACTGATCATTTAAATAGCCACAGAATGAATTTTCTTTATTCCTTTTCCCATGGCCTAGTAGCCCATGTTTATAAGCTAATCTGAAAGTTCAAATGCTTTAAAGTAATTTTGATGGGTGGTTTTGGCTTATTCTGTTAATATGTTTAAACTGTTTAAAGCCAGTAATTGCCTTTTTTTTTAATTGTCTTATTATTATTATTCTGTTTCTATTCTCTTACATCACTTCTTCTGAAGCTCAGATTTGGTGAGTTTGTACTCATAAATATTAGCCTCATACTAGCTAATATTTATAGTAGCTAATACTCAGTGAAATCTTAGACAATCCATTTAACTGCTGTGGCACCAGGATCATTAACTGTAAATGAATATGTTTTAGATGATCCTCTAGAGCTGTTCTGAAGTTGGGGGTGAGTTGATATTGGAGAGAGGTGACTTTCAGCTACATTCTCCTGCATCTTGTATGCGGCAAGATATTGCTAATAGGTGTATATCATGGGTGATCTGAAAATAGAAAAATGAAAAGTCAGAATTTTTTTAAGTCCCTTATTACTTTAAGCATTTATGATTGCAAGTTAATAATCTTGCCATGCTAGTCCATCTAAATAAAACCAAATGACTTGTTTTTTTTACAAAACTAAGTCTAGTTTGATCCTATCTGTTGCTCAAGAAACAGGTTAAAAAAAACCCTTACAGTGACAAAATTAAAATCAATCAAGAATCATGACTTCTATTTTATTTATGTAAGTTTGCATCATTTTTATTCAAAAGGTAATTTTGCTTGTATACTGAGAAATTGTTTCTGACTACCTCAGAAATACAAAGAATTTTATTCTTAACCTTCCTCTGATAACATAGCTTTTTGAAATATTAATTTGTGTACCTATGTGGGTATGCTTTTATGTATATTATTAGTATTTTACTAATAACAGTTCAGACATCGGAAAGTAACTGTGGCTTGCTTATTTTTTATCCTACTTTATTCTAATAAAAATATTTTAAACCATCTATTTTCTCCTTTCCTAGTTGCTATTATTTTGACTATAATTGCCTACTTTCTTTCTAGCTGATCTATTACCAGTCTTTATCTAGATATTATTAAAGAATATAAATGCTCCATAGAGCTCCATAGTCTCAGCCAGAATATTTTCACTTTCTTGGCTAAGATGAAACAGATCTGGTGGTTTGGCTATTAAGTAAGTAGCTCAGATTTGTTGTCAGAATGTACAAGAGGCTCTAAATTCGTTATGTTAGTTGTTCCTTTGAGGTAGCATTTGAAAAATAGCTTCGACGTTTATAGATTGTGGTCCTTGGGCACCAGATAGTGGATGCTGGGATGTATTGCAGAAGAGCTGATTAAAGTCCTAGGATCTCTAACAATAAGAATAGAAAGTCATTTGTAATGCCGGAGTCTGACTCTGTTGCCATGCGCTTATTATACATTTCCTTTTAAAATCTTTGGCTTATTATCAGCCTATCTGGGAAGGAATAACATTTTTTCAAAATGTGCCTTTTGGTGAAAACATCAATAAGCTATGCTTGATGATAAGTTCATATAGGTAGACTGATACGAACTTTGAGGATCCCAAATACTTTGCCGTTTTATTACCTCGCTTTACTGGAGTCGTGTATCACTAAGACTTAAATCTCAATAGTAGCTACTTGCAGCTCACAGTGTTAATGTGTTTTTACTATATATGAGAGGATTTATACTTACTCCAAAATATGAACTGTGTCAGCATATTTTTTATTTCTCTCCCCGTCCTTTATTCCTTCTTCCTCTTCTCCTTCCTCTCCTGCTATCTTTCTCCCCAATGGCAGCTTACTGAACCAGAGTATGAGAATATTCTCTCTATATAATCACAAAACTTCCAGGTCTTTAAATATGCTTTACATTCGCCTTGTTAAAATATTTCTGTATTTTCTCATTTCAAAATAAAGCTCAACCTTCTTAGCTTAGAGAACCATTGTATTCTCTGCCTCATCCTTACACATTCCTTTCCAAGTATCCTTTCCTTAAGGTTTATAAAGTTACCATGTCCCTTCTCATTTTTCTACTGATATTAACTTGTGGATCACCTGTTCTTCTTCAAACCTCTGTTCAACCTTGCCTTCTTCCAGGAAGTCCTTACTAATCCCATTTAGATTAGCCAGTAAACCCCTGGCATTTCCTAAGATTTTTCATACTCTACTGCAGTCATTTTTTATTTTAAAAGAATAATGTTCCTTAAGTTTAGAGATCGTAATATCTTTTGTGAAAGGGCTATAGGCCTTTCCAATGAACAAATGACTTTATAGATGCCAGTATACACCACAATCTGGTTTACATAGATTTTGATTCTTTAGGCATTTGAGGGCGTAAGTTATGCCATTTTCCTCGCAAGGAACTTTTAAAATTGACTTTGTAACTTCTGTTTATCTGCCTAAAATGTTCAGTTTCCTTATCGTTACCTAAAACATTTAATAAGAGTAAATCTTTGAGCTTTATTGGCTAGAGGATATAGTAATATGACTTTTACACTGTCTCTTATTAATGAAATCTGAAATACAATTTATGGGAAATTGGGGACACCAATTCTATGACCATGAAGTTGTGCATTCTAATTTAATGATGTGTATTATTGAACCTGTGACTTTATTGGCATGTAAGATCCTCAAGGAGAGGATAGATTTTTAACAGTTTTTCCTTGTTTGAAAGTCTGATTGTAATTTCTAAATTTTAACACAATCTTAATCCAAGAGGCAAGACAAAGTTAAAGAATGTTTGCTGATAACAGATTATAGTACTTAAACACATGCTTGGTGATTCTGAGATAGCTTTATAGTATAATGTAATGCATTTAATAGCAATACAGAAACAAAATGTGAAGTTCATATTTACAAGTAAAACTTTTTAAGTTTAAGCTTATTTCATGTTGGAATTATAAATGTTATTTAATCTAAAATTTTATATCTACTTAATATTTGTTTCCATGTAACGATGTGCTAAGACACTTTATGTAATTATTTCTTTCATGATACAGCAAACTGAGTCAGTGCATTATCGCTGAATCATAGTCCTGGCTGTCCTTTTTATTTATTAAATGACTAAACACTGCATTAAAATTCTTTTTCCTTCAGTTGTGCTTGTGAAAGAAACTTGTTAGATCCTGAGTACCTTAAGAAATTTGCTATGGAAGATTTTTAATTATATTTCTGTTTTCAATCTGTGATATATTTTGAAAATCCATTGTTAAAAAATAGGACTGGGAAAAATTAGCTACATCATGGTAATTGCTTATATGCTTATTCTCAGGGACCCCCAACCTCCTTTTAAAACATGTTCAAGGTTTATTGTTTGTTAAAATTTGATAATAAAATTGTGTAAAGTATAAAGGGTAAGCATGTGAGAGCATTATTACCACTTAAGAATGTATTCCGTTTCAGTTTTGGAGCTCTGCCTCCAAGAGGTTCATACATTTGGTACGTAGTTCACGTATTTCTAATCTACAGACCTTCCCTATTGAGGCAAAGCTTCATGGTTCTGATACTTGCATTTTCTACTGCTATGAAGCTCCATAATGGTAATTAATTTTTTTAAAAAAACTTTCCATATTATTACAAATAAAACTGTGTTTTTGAAGACCAGTAATTTGTACCTTTAAAGAGCCACATTATTTTGCTTTTGTCTCAGAATGTATTATGCTTCACAAGTATACTGTGACAGCCTGAATAGAAAAGGGGGGAGGGACATTGTCTTCAGCTGGCATGCTGTTATCAGAGGGAATGTGTTTCTGGACACGAGATTTAGCATTCATTGGTTGTCTGAAGAAAGCTATTTCATCTGAGGATTGGACAAGAAGCTGCGTCAATTTGCTGCCCGTCTCCAAGGCACTGGTGATGCTGCCTTCACAAGCTGGCTAACGTCACGGCTCCATCACCCAGCGGGGTGTGGACTCTCTTTTTCTGTTCTTCTCTATTTCATTCTCTATTTGCTGCCTACTGCATTTCTTAATCTGTCTTCTGCCAAATGCTAACAGCATGATATTTTGCAATCATCTAGGTGAATACAAGAAAGACGAACTCCTAGAAGCTGCTAGGTAAGCGATTCCATTCATTTTAAGTGAGTATAATGCATTTAAGGGAGAGAAAGGGGAGGGCAGGTGGAGAACTATAAAAATTATAAGATATTATTGTCTTGCTTGGATTTTGTGCAATAATGCAGCTATGACCTTGTACTAAATCTTTGTATACTTTAGTTTACCTGATGACTATATATATAGTGATAAAATCTTTCACTGTGGTGATGATTATAAGATTAATTTTATTTGGAACATTTTTTAGGGTACCTAACAAACCTTAGTTGCCCAGCCTTTCAAGTGATATGCTTGGAGTGTTTGAATACCTGTGTCTTCATTTTCCTCTCAAGCTTTTTCTAGCAAAGCCTGAATGAGGGACATAAAGTAAATGTTGAATCCACATCTATTTTTTTGTTGTTCTTGATTATTTATAATTTAATTGATTTGCTCTTTATAGCATTTTCCGTGTATTTTTAAACTCCGATGTTTTAGGTCATTTATCAGAATAAAGTTTGTTTGTAATTAAGAAGATGACTTTATGAAGGTAAATGAAACAAATAAAAATGTAGAAAGCTATATTATCCAAGATATACTAGTATGTGATTAACAGGAAATAAATAGAAATACACTAATTCATTTGGATATTGCAAGAGATTCATTGTGTTCCAATGAAGGAGATCACAGCAAATCCATATCATTTTCCACTCTCTTGTGAAAAAATACTCATACACATAAGCTCTGTGATTTTATAAAAATTTACTTACTCCGTTTTTATAGGAGTGGTAATGAAGAAAAACTAATGGCTTTACTGACTCCTCTAAATGTGAATTGCCATGCAAGTGATGGGCGAAAGGTAAGTTATTTAAAATATAATCTTCACTAATTTCTTCTTGCTTTACAACAAAATTTTTGAAGTAGACATGCATATATATGTATCTCTATCTATATAGATATACATACAATCTATAGCTGTATTTTTACTGGCATTTTCACTGTAAAACGAAATGCTGCTTAATCTGTTATTGGCAGTAGTGATACATTATAAAGCTGGTGAAGCATGGATCTTAAGTAAGCTTTTTCTCTTAAATGTCATATGCTGAGAGTTATTGCACAGAACTGTAGCTTTGTCAGTAACTAAAATTAACAACATATTGTTTTCTATATATGACAATGGAAATTGAAAATAGGTCCTATTTACTCATCTTTGTTAGGGTATTTGCATTCTGATTTCTTATTTGGCAGTTTTGTTTGCTAGATATGAGCACTTTTTCCATTAAAGCTAAGAAAATATTGCCATTGCTTTTTTTTAGATCCATATAACTGTTCTGCTTTTCAAAATTATTTTAATTGGCTAAGATTTATTGTGGCGTATTGAAAGAAAATAGATTAAAAGACTATTCTGCATTAGTATACATTTGTCATAATTGTAATGTATAAAATACCACAGCTGGCAACAGTATCTCCCCTGTACTCTGGCTGAATACAGACTCAAATGCAATCCTTCATACCTTGTGGTAACTGACGGCAAAGTTTTGTAGTGATTTACCTAATAGACTGAAAAACAAAGCACTGTCTACTGCTATAAACTTGTGAAGATTTACTCAGTACGATTACTTACTTTAGGGAGGTATTTTTAAATGGTTACTGCTCATTTTTCCATCAGTTTTGGAGTTGCTTTGAGAATTTTAACACTCTTGTGTGTACTTTGAGCTTCCGTTTTTATTTGAATCCTCTCAAGTAGATAAAATGACTTCTATCACTGTGCAGGAAAGGGCCATCTTATCTGTTGTAAATGCAGCTACAGGTTTTAGACAAGATCTTTTAGAGCCAAATCTACTTCAGTTTTCCTTAGCCATTTATGTGAAATTACTGTAGCTGAGTCAGTTTGTGTCCCAGCTTCATTCTTCCATGACAGGCCCATTTCTAGTGTGGGAAATTGTAATTATTAAGGAACGTGATTGCTTCCACTTAACATGCTATCCATTCTTATTGCTTCATCTTCTACCCAAATGTATAGAAGAACTCCATTATTTTTCCTTCTCCCCAAAGAGGATTACACTCACTTCTGTATAGCTGGAACCAATGTATTCCTCATCCAAATTCTGAGGCTCCTTTTCTGTGTCAGACTGTGAACAGACTTCATAAGTTCTAGTTACTCATATATGTCTTTTCTTCTCCTGTTTGTTAGTTGTCTTTGTATTTTGCACAAGACGAAGACTGATACTTTGCATGTAGCAGCAGCTTAGGCTATGTTGCTGTTGTCTTGTTCCCTGACAAACATAATTTTATCCCCTGAGTGAGAAAATCATCTGCTCTCTTTGCCATTTAGAAATTTACATTGGAAGTACATGAATGGGATGTTATATATTGTTACTACTAGTATTATGCTATTAATTTAGTTCTGGCTACTTGTAACATGAGGAAGAACTCTGTATTTCAATGAGTAGAACATTTTTAAGAACATACCTCAGATATTACATTAAAAGACTCCTGACTTAGAAATAATGAGGTAGTCTTCAAAATATTCTCTTGTACTTTTTTAGATTATCAGTTTTTTCAAATGAAATTGGATAGAAAAAGAAAACTAGGCTTAAGCATTTATTAGGTTTTAGTTTATGTGTATAATATAGAGAATCATTTATGATTGTCATTTATATGCAAAATACAAATAAAATTGCATAACTTGAATAATATACATATTTAGAGTTCATTCTCATTTATAGCACATAATAATTGTTATTAAGTGTACTAGTTGCAGTAAAGCCACAAAGCAGTAGATGTTTTCTGAGTTAGTGGACATTTGGAAATATTTCTTAGTTATAATGGCATCTTTTGTTTTCTTACTGATAGTATCAAAACACATGTAAGCAAGTCTAGCTGTTAAACTATAAGTCTGTGTCTCAGATACTTAGAAATTTTTTTCAGGCCATTCGCATGTGTTTATGTAGAAATAGGAAGTCAGATTATATATTAATGAGAAGCTAAAGATACTTTTTCATATATAGTAAGTCAAGTATGTAGAAAGTTTCATTTCTTGACTTGAATTTTAGAACACATTGCAGAATCTAAATACTTTTCATAAGTTTTCTAAATGGCTATTTTAATGCTTAAGAGAGTCCTAGTTTTTATTAAAATTCGTGGTTTGTAAATTCAAAAAGCCCATGAAAGTGTTAATTCTGTTTAATTCTGTCTTGTTTTAGGATATGAAATGTTCTTTATATAGTTCTCTAGGAGAATTGGCCTGGACTTTGGCTTTTTGAGACATAGGCCTCACTCTCTAGCTCAGGCTGTCCATGAACTCATTATTGTAGTCCAGGCTGGCCTCAAAATCATGGCAGTCCTCCTGCCCCACCTCCCGAGTGCTGGGATTATAGGATTGCACTACTACACCCAGCTTGCCTACACCTCTGTAGGGTTTTGAGACTTTAGTACTTTTTAATGTACTGCGGGGGATTACACAATGAGAGTGCAAATTTTAAATAGACTTTTAATTCTATGCTTTGACTTAGTGATCATCTAATTAGGTAATGTGTGAGTGGTTAGTATTTTTATTTCCCCACATTGTTTTTCAAACTGTGGAATTCTGACAATAGTGAAGCATCAGTAAAATTTTGCATACTTTGTGTTGTGTTATATATGCTTTTATTTTTGTCAAAACACAAAACTACAACAAATTGAAAAGTCTTAATTGGATTTTATTTATGTATTCGAGATGGACAACTCATCATTCTGTAAAATAGAGTATTCTGCTGAGCTAAGCGCAACAGAGGAAGTTAGCTTTATAGACAGAAAAGAGTTGAGGAAGATAGAATCAGAACAGAAAAGCAGCTTGGTCATTTCAGAGTTACTTTTCTTGTAAAAGTTGAAGCAGACAGGACACTTCCTTATCATGCCAGCTAAAACTGGCCTGTTTGGGATTTGGCTGTCATTCTGTCTCTCCTGATTTCTTGGAAGGTCAGATAAACAGCTTGGTTTCAATTTGTTGGCATGGAAATTCAGCCCGAGTAACTTCATATTGGTTTGATCTGTTGGGACTAATGCAGGAGCTCAGCCAAAACCAACGACTCCTATAAATTTTGTTTAACATTTTACATGTAAATCAAAATTGAAGCTTGCCTGCTCTAGAAAATTTCATTTTCTTACCCAAAAATTGTAAAGACAGAAAAATTGTTTATATTTTGTTCTAAAATGCCAAAAATGTGCGTTCATATGATTATATAGACACCCCTAATCATGGCTACTTTAGAAGCATAGGGGCATAAATATAATTTATCCTTCTATCTCCTGCCCATTGTGATTAGCTATTGGATTGTGCAATTCTAATTGCAGTGAAGCACAACCAAAAACCTTAAAATAGATTATTTCCTTTCTAGAATACTTTATTCCTGTATTTTCATACTTATATTTCTGTATCTTTAATCTCTCTTTACAGTATTTTCTAGCAGAGTCACGTGTCTTACTAGCAGTTATCCAAATGTTCTGTCCTTATTTGCTATTGAAGTTTAAGGTGGTAATATTCTTTATTTTTTAGTGTTAACTTTCATAAATATACCCTTCTATAATAGATGAAAATACTTGAGTGCATCTCACAACACTCAACCCTGTTGAGAGTTCTTGCTGTTGCCTTTTTTGTGTTATTCCCCCTTCTTGGTTTTCTTTGTCCCCTTACAGATATGCTAAATTTATCCCCTCCTCATAATAAGGAATAGATGGGAGTCAGAGATCACTACACAGTTCTTAAATGGGAATGATAGCCATCTTTGTCTGCATCTACTACGCCTGCTATTGCTTTGATGTTGTCACCAAATACTGAAAATAACTAATATTTGACTGATGCTTTTTTATAAATTACTCAATATAGTTTCTGCTATTTCAAGTTTCTTTTTGCTCCTTTCATTTACTCATTCACCTAAAACTCAATGTCTACTATTTATAGGTAATTGTATCATGGGCAATAAATATGTGGTTAATGTGGTACTTGTGCATAAGATGCTGAAGAGCTGATAGAATGATTAAAATGTTATCCAGGACATTGCAGTTAATGTACTAAAAAGTTACGATATTACTTTTGCTGTGATACAGTTAGGAAGTATAGATTTAGAGTGAGATATTTTTGTGGTGTGGTCTTCTTTTCTCCAAAACATTGGTATATAGATATGTATGCCATTCTGTCAGAAACTGTAAATTTAAATGAACAGAAAAGTAGAGAAGCATGATTTAATTCAGAAAAATTAACTGAAAGCTTGCTTTAAGGGTCAGATTTTTACTGTGTAAATGTTTGCCTCCATAAAATACTTAATAAGGAATCTCTGAAAACAAAGAAAAGGTGTTTACAACTGTTTTCAAATAGAGTTCAATCAGAAATAATGTACTATACCTAGAAGATCCTGAAAATACTATGTGATATACTTGAAAGAACAAATAGTGATCAGAGAGACTGAATTCTGTTCTTAGGTCTTCTACTTTCTATGTGTGTGATTATGACTCTAGGATTTTCAGTTTACTAATTAAAAATTGGGAATAATCAGTACATTTCCCAAGTGTAATAATGTAGTCAATGTGCCCAGTACAGTTTGTAACACATAGTAGAACTTCAGTGAATTGGATCCCCATGCCTTTGATAAATTATTAAAGCTATGGAACATATTTAGAATGGACACATATATACTATAACATTCCCTACATCCCCACATAAAGTGTCCTTACTATTGAAGCTGTTCCAGGTGGCATCTGGATAAAATAAGCTGCAGGCTACCAGCTAAGCAACAGAACACGTACTCGAATTAATTCTTCTGGAGCTTGTCCTCATCCAACATCACATTTAATAGATGTTCATTTAAATTCGCAGTTTATAAATTCAGAATTATGCTCTTAAGATATATACCCACTTTTAAACTCATATTCATTAAAAATTAATATTTGCCTGAACACAATGCCTCTGTATTCATTTGAATTCCATAAAGCACATCCAGGGAAACTTCAGGAAGATACCAGATTAGTGTAATTTTTTTTTATCTGTATTTAAGTTTTGGGACTGTATACATTTGTCATACTGTAATATAAGTAGAATTTCTTATTGTTCTTGGCCAACACCCCTTTCCCTCAATATAACTCTTCTCTGAATATCATATTTAAACACAATTTTAACAATCCTTATGTGGTTTATTGTTACTTTAAAGATGGAGCATGCCTCTTATCATTAATGCCTTTATCTAGTCACCTCCCTCACTGTCTCTGATCAGCCAGGGACAGCTCTGAGGAATAAAATAAGGCAGAAGTGATGCAGTACTTGTTCCAGGCCAGGCCCTGAGTTGGTCTGGCAATCATTAGCTTCTTGCTTTGAGACTGCTGCTTCTTGGAACCCATCTGCCATGCTGTGGAGGCAGCTCAAGCAGCCATGTGGAGAGGTCCACGAGAAGAATAGCTAAGGCCTCCTGCCCATCGGAGCTCCCACTTAAACTTGTGAATGACTCAAACTGTCCAGGCATCACAGATATTCTATTTTAGCCCCATCTGAAGGCCCAGTCTAGTCTCCAGGTCACAGCAGCCATCTTAACATCCTAACTCATAGCACAGAGAACAGCTGCCCTGGTAACTGACTGTTACTGGTTGATTATGCAGTACTAGACAACTGAAATACCCACAGTGTAAGAAAGTAAAATGCCTTGTCATATTATTGCTTAATCATAATTTTGACATACATTGTACCCACCTCGTGATTTTGCTCTATAAAACTTCCCCTGAAAAGTAGGCTCACTGGCAACCCACTTGGGTCCCCTCCTGTCTCCCAGGAGCTCTCTTTCTATTTCTATTCTTTAAAAAGTTGACTTCATTAAAAAAAAAAAAGAAGAAGAAAGTAAAACTCTACACTTACTATAGAATAGGCAAGAAAGAGTGTTTCTTTTTCCGTAAGAATTGCTGGAAATAATTTTTCATAGCTACTTAGAAGAATGATGAGTTTTTAATATCTTCCAAATGTATTCTTTTTTTTTTTTACCAAGAACATGCATTGATATATTGTATACATAATGATCATAGTCAACATGGTTATTTTGTACCTGTACATGATATAGCTTGGTTTTCCCCCTCTTCCCCTCCCCTCCCTTCCATTTACCTACCCTTCCCTATTTGCAACAGGTTTATTTACATTTTTCCATTTTGTTCCCTTTATCTTACTTTTCTTTTAACCTTCCTTCTTTTTCCCCCTTTTCCCTGTCTAGTTCTCTTTTGAATACTATCCTTTTTTTTTAACATAATATCTATTTTACTCCTTTGTCCTTATTTATACTTATGGTTTCTCATATCGGAGAAACAATTTGATGTGTACTGATAAGTGTCTGATTTATTTCACTTAAGAGTATATTCTCAAGGTACATCCATTTACCTACAAATGTCTCTAGTTTGTCCTTTTTTGTGGCATAGTAGTACTCCATTGTGTAGAAAAACCACATCTTCTTTAGCTATTCATTAGTTGTTGGGCATTTAGGTTGTTTCTAAGACTTAGCTATTACAAATTGCGTTGCTCTGAACATGGTTGTGCATATATCACTGTGGTATGATGATTTTAATTCTTCTGGGAAGATACCAAGCAGAGGAATAGCTGGGTCAAATGGAACCTCTAGTTGTAGTTTTCTGAGGAATCTCCACACTGATTTCCACAGTCGTTAGACCAGTCTTACATTCTCACCAACAGTGGAGGAGGGTTCCTTTTTCCCCCGCATCCCCGCCAGCACTTGTTATTGGTTGATTTCTTGATAATAGCTGTTTTTTCTGGCATGAGATGGTATCTTAGTGTTGTTTTGATCTGCATCTCTCAAATGACCAATGATGTTTAACATTTTTTCATATATTTATTTGCTATTTTTATTTCTTTGTCTGAGAAACGTTTATTCATTTCAGATGCCCATTTTTGGATAGAGTCTTTAAATTTGGGGGGTTTGATTTTTTTTTTGAGTTCTTTTTATATTCTAGATGTTAGACCTTTGTCTGAGGGATAGCTGGCAAAAATTTTCTCCCAGTCTGTGGTTTTTCGCCCCACTCTATTAGTAATTTCTTTTGCTGTGCAAAAGCCTTTTTATAGGATGTGGTCTCAAGCATTAATTCTTTGTATTGTTTCCTGTGTAGTCTGGGTTCTGTTCATAAATTTTTTTCCAACCCCTATGTCTTCAAGAGTTCTTCCTATTTTATTCTCCAATAGATTTGGTGTTTCTGTTTTAATGTTTAGATCTTTGATCCACTTTGATTTTAGCTTAGTACATGCTGAGAGACATGTATCTAGTTTTAGTTTTCGGCATGTGGTAAGCAAATTTGTCCAGCACCATTCATTAAAGAGGCTATCTTTCTTCCAGTGAGGGTGTTTGGCTCCTTTGTCAAAGATGAGGTATTTGAGTGTGTTTGGAGTTGTTTCTGTGTCTTCTAGTCTGTTCCATTGGTCCTTGGGTCTTTCTTCATGCCAATACCATGCTGTTTTTATCACAGAAGCTTTATAGTATAATTTCAAGTTGGGGACTGTAATGTCCCCTGACTTATTTCTGCCCAGAATTGTCTTTGCTATTCTTGGTCTCTTCTGGTTCCAGATAAATTTCATGATTGCCTTTTCTAATTCTGTGAGGTATGTTATTGGTATTTTGATTGGAATTGCATTAAATCTGTATAGTAATTTAGGAAGTATGGCCATTTTCACTATGTTAGTTCTTCCTACCCATGAACATGGGATATCTTTCCATTGTCTGACGTCCCTTTCAATTTCCTTTTTTAGAGTACTGTAGTTTTCAATGTAAAAATCTTTTACTTGCTTTGTTAGATAGATTCCTAAGTGTTTCTTTCTTTCTTTTTTTTTTTTTTTTTGATGCAATTGTGAACGGAATATCTTCTGTTATTTCTTTCTCAGTGAGTTTGTTACTGGTATATAGGCATGCTATTGACTTTTGGGTGTTGACTTTGTATCCTGCTATGCAACTGAATTTAGTTATTAAATCTAGAAGTTTTTTGGTGGAATTCTTGGGGTCTTCTATGTAGAGTATCATGTCATCCACAAATAATGATAGTTTAACTTCTTCCTTTCCTATCTTTATTCCTTTTATTTCTTTTTCTTGCCTGATTGTTCTGGCTAATGTTTCTAGAACTATATTGAATAATAGTGGTGGTAGTGGACAGCCTTGTCTTGTTCCAGATTTTAGTATGAAAGCTTCAAGTTTCTGACCATTTAGTGTGATATTGGCCATTGGTTTGTCATAGATGGCTTTTATCAGATTTAGATATAGATCATCTATTCCTAATTTCTGTAGGGGTTTTTATCACCAAATATATTCTTAAGACATACACAGTTATTTTTAATTTTCATCATACAATTTAAGGGTTTTTCCCTTAACGAAAAATGATTTCATTCATATATATATATACATGGTATTGTGCAAAAAAGCAGGAATTTAAATCTAGAAGATCAACTGTTAAGTAATAACTTATTAGCTATGTGATTGTGGTGGGGTTTATTACATCTCTACCTTCTCACTTCTTTTTAGCCTAAAAAATGAATTGGAGCTCCAAAGTTAGTACTAATTATCAATAATGGAGTTGGATTGCTTAAGAGTCTGTACTGTCACACTGAACACAATACTTCTGGGTTGTGGAAAAAAGTTAATGTAGAGCCAGCCCTCTTTCCCTTTAAGAAAGCATTGGAGTTACCTGGGGGCATATATCTGTCTTCCGCTGGTCCTTAGTGCCCTTTATCATCCTTGCTGTTCTTGCCAAATCTTGGCAGATAAAAGATCATATCATTTTTTTAAAAATTTCCAATTTTTATGGATCATAGTTCAGATGTTACTTGGGATTACAAGAAGGTCAAAATGTGTTTAAGTCTGCATCAGGGAACTGTTCAAGTACTTTAGGTTTAATTATATATCTAATCAAATCACTTCTTTAGAGTACTTCTTGCTGAGCAGTGCATGTCTTGCTGTAATGTACAAATCCCTTGGAGCAATTTTTCTTGCCTACTTATGTTGGGATATATTGTATAAAATCTTTATGCTTGTGTTTATTTTTCATTAGGGAGTTGTTTCTACTGAAACAATCTCTATTTTGTCAAGCATGGCATTTCTGCTGGTGAGCATAATTAGTACCCATTTCAGTAATGCTGTTTCTCTCTTTGAGAAATGATTTTTTAATGGAAGGGACCACAGTATTAAAAAGCAGGTGGTAAAACATAGATGTCCGTTTTACCTCTGCTTAGCCACCTCCCTCTGAAGCTTTGCATTCTTTTGCACTGATATCCAGAAGCACAAGGTAGATTACTACTGCAGCCTTAGCTGAGTCTGTCTCACAGAATGGCAAGGGAGGAGGATCAGAAGAAACACAAAATACCTTCAGCAGTGTTCTAGTGTGCAAATTCAGTTGAATGCAGTAGTGGGTGATGATATTTTATTATTTTGCTTTGTAACATACATTTTTTATGTACCAAATATTACCTCATCAAGATAGTTAAAAACACCTGTAACCATGGTGATTTGTGTACTTTAATATCTTTGGCTTCAATAAACTGTTGAGTTAATATCATTTGAAAGTAGAATATTCAATAAAAAGTTCTTAAATCTTTTAAATAAAGAGTGAACCTTCCTGTTTAAAAGCCTTGCTTAAATAGAAAGGGGACCTGATTTTGGAACTGCAATGAGAAGTAACAAAAAGAAAGTGAAGAGGTAATTATGGACATAAGAATTCTGAAATTATTTGTAGCTTTGAGTTAATGTTATTAAAACAGTTGTTTGGCTACAAGATGAACTATTAACTTTGTAATTCAGTGTGTACCAGGTACCTGACGTGTTTGTCATTTTGGACTAACATACTGTTGACAGAGCAGCTTCAACCACTCTCGTCAAACCATCCTATTATGGCTTGTATCGATCTAGATGTCCCTCCAAAGCCTCATGCACTCAGAAGTGAGGCTTTTCAGAGCTGGCCACATCTAGGGTGTGTGACACTGGGATTAAGAGTTTGTGGTAGGGATTGGAATTAGTATCTTTCTGGGTATATGTAATGGGAAGGCCTACCCTAGGTGTGGGTGGCACCACCCAAAAGGCTTGTAGCCTGGATAGGATAAAAGGGAAAGGGAGGCTTGCTTGCTGCTTGTGTCTTGCTGCCTTTTGCCTGCCATACCATGAACTCTTTCTCCTCTATGATGCCCCTCTGCTGTGCCTCCCTACCTTGGAGCCAGCTGATTATGGACTGAAACCTCTACAAACTGTGAGCTAAAATAAACCTTTCCTCCTTTAACTTTGGAGGTGCAGTATTTTGTCTCAGGAATGCCAAAAGTAACTAAGACAGATTTTGGTACCAGAGAAGTAGGGTTGTTGCTGTGGCACTACCTGACCACGTGGGTTAGGAGCCTTTGGAACTGGCTTGTGAGAAGAGTTTGGGAAGGTTTGGAGATGCCAGCTGAAGAAGCAGCCCTGGAATGCTATACATTGAGCTTCACGGGAGATTCTGATCAGAACTCAGAAGACCAGAATGCTGAGAGAAATGCAGCTAGTACAGACCAGTCAGGGGAGCTTTCAGTTAGGAACAAGGACCTCATTGGCTCTTGGACTGCAAACCACATGTGTTACACTTTGGCAGAATATTTGTCTGCATTTTGCTTGTACCCAGAGACTTTGCTGAGATTAAGGGAAGCAGACCAATTAATCTGGTAGAAGAAATTTCAAGGCAGTCTAATGTTGAGGCAGTGGCATGGCTACTGTTGGGGACTTTTAGCCAGATCTATGGTGAGAATCAAGAGCAAATGGCCCTTGAGCTTGGCCAGAAAGGAAGCTCCAGTAAAGATGTGACCTGCAAAGATGGAGTGGAGGAGAACTTGGTTGCTGAAAAGGAACAGGAAATTGAAAAGAAGGCCTGAGGATATCACAAAAACTAGTAAGACTCCACCATTTGCAGCTTCAGAATTGCAAAAGACTGCTTAAAGAATAGACCCCCAGAGGACCATGTTCCAGAATGGTGGCAGCCTAGGGAAGTTGTTCCTTGGGATTTGATTCATAGTCACTTCACCCCTATAGCCAAGAGAGAAGGAAGCCTGGCTACTGCTCCAGCTGGCGGCAAACCACATGGTGTGGTTTTTAGGTGCATGCAGAATGCAAGAGTTGTGGGGTCAGGAAGTCTTCCACTCAGATCTCAGAAGGTCTAGAAGGCCAGGCAGTGTGTCCCTGAGAGGGCAGTGTGTGAAGCTGTTGAGTGTGAAGCTGAAGGTGCAGTGGAGACCCCAGAAGGTTGGAGAAGCCAGGAATGTGGATCATCTGAGCAAAGTCACAAGAAGTAAACAAAGCTGGCCCAAGAAAGAAGCCATGGGAGCCCCAACCATTGGCAGTACCGTAGGGGTAGAGCCATCCAAGCCCTTTGGAGTTCACATCTTGCCATAGACTCCCCTGGATGCTGGACACAGAACTGTGGGATTTAATGTTTACCCTGCTGGAATTTGGTCTTGTTTTAGTTTCATTCCTGTCTGCCTACTTATACTTTTTGGAATGGGAATGTTTATCTTGTGCCATTGTATGTTGGAAATGTTTGACTTTCTTTTCATTTTTACAGAGCCTCACAGCTAAGAGTTTGCCTTAAATCTCAGAGGAGACTTTGGATTTGGGCTTTTCAGCAACACTGAAACTGTTAGAATTTTGACCACTCTTAGAGATGGACTAAATGCCTTTTGAATGAAGGGATGCACATGAGTAGTTGGGGGCCAGGGGTAGAATGTTATGGCTTGTATCTAGATGTCCCCCCAAAGCCTCATGTGCTCATAGGTGGGGCTTTGGGGAGGTGGCTGGATCATGGGCATGTGAAGCTGGATTAAGGTATGTGATCCTGGGATTAATGATGTGGATATTAGAAGCCTCACCCTGGGTGGGTGGCCTAGATGGAATGTAAAGGGACAGAAAGAAGACAGGGTTGCTACTGTTTTGCTGCCTCCTACCTGCCTTGCCATGGACTGTTTCTCCTCTGCAATACCCCTCTGCAGTGCTACCCTGCCTTGGAGCCAATCGACTTGGACCGAAATGTCTACAAACTATGAGCTAAGATAAACCTTTCCTCCTTTAACTTGTAAGTGTTGTGTATTTTGTCCCAGTGGTAGGTAAAAGTAGAAAAGTAGGTAAAAGACGCCTGTTGATTTATTTCTCATAAAAGAGATTTATTTTTCATGGTGCTGGATCAAGATGCCAGCAGGTTTGGGTGATGGTGAGGGCTCTCTTCTTTCCTGAATTCTTGCTATTTGCTCATGTGTTAGGGAAGTCAGTCTACCTGCCTAATTTATAAGGACTCTAATCTCACCCTCATGACCTCATCTGAACTTTTATTTTATTTTATTTTATTTTATTTTTTGAGACACGGTCTCACTATGTAGTTTAGGTTGGACTTGAACTCACAGTGACTCTCCTACCTCAGCCCCTTGAGTGCTGGGATTACAAGCATGTGCCACCACACCTTTCATTTCATCTGACCTTTATCACCTCTCAAAGACTGACCGCACGTACTATCATTTTGGGCTTCAACATATGAATTTTGGGGCATACAAACATTTAGTGACGAATGTCTGGTTATTTTTATTTGACTGCCTTTTTCTTTTATTAAAAAGAAGTTAGTCATTCAAGAGGATTATCCATCTCTCTCTTTTTCTCCCATTTTACTTTTTCCCCTATTTCTTCTCTCCTCCTTGTAATTCAGTCATTTTTTCAGTTAAATTAGAATTATAAAAGGAAATTTCTAAAAATATGAAAATATTTGTAATATACCTTCTACAAGAATATTTTCAGTAACTAGTAAGAAACATTTTTCCTTAGCACAGTATGATGGTGCCTGCCTGTAATCCCAAACTCAGGAGGCTTGCAAGTTTGAGTCCAGCCTGGATTATATACTGTTGTTAACCTCTCTCAAAAAGAGAGGGTTTTCTCTTCTAAGAATGACATCAATAGTAAAACTTGAAAAAAAATAAAATAAAAAATGGCAATCACTTGAAATGCATATTATGGTAGCCAAAATAGTAAATTTGGAAACAGACCTATTCTAAATGTGAAATATCTCATTTTTATTTTCCTTTTGTAAAAATGCTTTCATTTTTTAATAGTAACAAGATAATAGTCTTATACCATTACACTATCCATTCAAATAATCTGCCTTCAGAGAGGGTTCAGCACGTTTAGAATTGGGAGAGAAAGCCACGGGCAGAAAACAGAACTGATGATCTCTGCTGCTGGTATTGTCTGACTGTTGCATTCCAGAAGCATCAAGGACATTGTTCCTAAAGAGACTTGGAGGTGACAGCATATCTCTAGTGTCCTGGAGGTCTTTTAACCACATTAAAATGAGGTGAAGGAATTTGTCAGCCTCCCGGTTTACCATCAAAATGACAACCTGATGATCTAGGGTAGAATGATTCTCTCCTAGACAGTCTCTAAATACTGATCGGCACAAACTGTTTCCTCTTGATATGAAGTTTGGGTCATGTGAATGTTTTTCTCCTTAAAATATAAAACATCAGGTTACTTTCAGACCAGGAAACCTGGTTTCCATAACGTCTACCAGCTGTTTCTCATATAATGAAAAACTATTATTATACCTTGAAAGTACTAACATTTTTTTTTTTTTTCTGTACAAACTCTGAGAGGATGCTAGAAACTCATATTCGGCATACATTTCAGTACTTTTGCTGGTTCTGAAAGGCTGAGACTGAAAAATAGAAATAAAAATTGTTGGCCATTGAAGAATCCCCTTGACGTTTTCACAAAGATAATGCTAAGTTAAAATTGAGTTAAATTGGCATTCAGAGCTTTATTCTCACAAAGCTTACCCTGAGGAATTCCTGTTCTTTCCTTTCTGTTCATTTCCTTTCTTCTTTCTTTTTCTTCCTAATACATATACTTAAAAATTCTCTTTTATATTCTCACTTTAAAAATAAATTTTAACTATTTCATAAATTCTGTAGCTTTTCAAATGTCTAAGTTTCTCTCATAAAGGTGAGTACATGTTACTTTGGAAGAACATCATCTGTGAGGCTATAGCATACCAGTTACTATTATCTTGACATCTCTCATTGAATTCAATGTAGCATATTAATTTTGATTCATTACTAGGCGTCCTTAAGAATGAATAAGGTGCTTTATCCTTTTGGTTTTCACAATAATTTTTCAAGTCCTTCTTCAGGGATACTTTTCGATCTTTTCTATTAAAGGAATTTTGAGAGCTAGATCTTTAGATTAAGTTTTATAGTAGAATTGGGATTTGAAAGTTAGAACTTGGATGGACAGCCCTTAAATAGATAAGGAAGAATGTTTCCAGTAGTAGGGGATATGATCTCTGACATGACTTTGCAGAACAATAAGAATGGTTCCTGTGGGAAGGAAAAAGAAGTAGGTAGGGTAGGTAGGGCTTGATTACTGAAGGCCTTGAAAACCAAATAAGGGAAATGGATGGTGTCTTGGTCCATTTTGTGTTACTCTAACAAATTTGCTGATTCTGGAAAACATACAAAGAAATGAGGCATATTAGACTCACAGTTTTTGTGGCTGAAAGTTCTAATCATTTGACAAGGGACCAACAACTACTTCACTAAATGGATAGCATCACATATAGCAGGAGTGTCTGTGGGGGAGGGGGCAAAAGTGAGAGAAAGATGGGGGACCACATTGAGCGAGAGGTAGCAAGAAAACAAGCTGTGAAAGCCAAACTTGCTTTATTACAGCTCTCTTTCTTGAGAAATAGGCTAGTCCCTCAAGAGGTGACTCACTTGTGAGAGAAAAGTGTGAATCCTTCTCAAAGGTCCTCTGTACTGTTACACTGTTTACTGGGGACAAAGCCTCAACATGAGTTTTAGTGGGGACAAACCAAATTCAACCATAGCAGATAGACTGAAGTTAAATTTTTCTCCCTAGGAGAATGAATTGTCTTTCTTCCAGATGTAAAATGTGAATTTTTGGCATTTCAGCCTTGTATTTTTTTATGTTAACTTTCATCGTGTTTAAATCTGAATAAGTAGCCATTAAAAAGCAAAGCAAGAAATATTTTACCTGAAGAGGGGGATGTGTTTTTCTTACTGTTTTCCAGTCTACTCCTTTACATCTAGCAGCAGGCTACAACAGAGTTCGGATAGTCCAGCTGCTTCTTCAGCATGGTGCAGACGTTCATGCAAAAGACAAAGGGTAGGTTTTTCAGTTTATTTCCTTTTAGTGATTTTGTTTATGGATTATTAGGCTTTATTTTTATCATCTGAGAACTCCAAAGTTTAATTTTAAGAAAGTCATATATCTCATTCATTAAGAATCTTCACAACTTTGATTTCTGGCTTTATTTTCATGTACCTTGTTATTACAGAGATATCTTTCATAATAATTACCAAAATGAGTTTAATTTATTATAATTCTGTTATTTGAAGCTAAAATGTGTTTCTCAATTGCAATCATTATTTTTCTACTTTTAAGTTGCACTTCAGAAAGATAAGACAAATTGAAATCTCTGATATTCTGGTAGCATAGCTATCATATTCATTTGTTATTAAAGGTTCGTCGCTTATTAATAAACCAAAATCATAAGTATGCAATATTTTAATTTGGTGGATTTTTTTTTTTTTCCTGATGAAATCTTGGACATCTAAACCAAAAAAACCTGGAAGATCCTCATGCATGCCAATATAGGAGGAAAATGGGTGGTAGCCAAAAATCAGTTAATGTCATTTATTTTATGAATTGGTAAATTTTGGAAAACTTCTTACCAATTTTCGACATAGTCTCTAGGGACACATGAACATTAGATTTGCTCTCTATGTGAAGGGCTAACATTTCTCACTGTCTGACCTTCAGATCTAAAAGATAATTGACCCCCCACCCAGGTAATTTCATTTTTGTGATTGACAGGATAAAGAAGCTGTGCCCTGGAGGAGGGTTTCTTTCACTAACCCTCCCCCACTTCATCAGGAAGTGTAATAAAAGGACTCAGTACATGAGCTAGATAACAGTGAGAATGGGAATCCATCCCTTTCACATCTGCTCTTTACCATGCTGTTTTTCTCTGGTCTGCACTGGGTTTTGTGCCATATGTGAGTGGTATCCACTAATACAGGACACCATCTCTTGTACATTTCTGTTTCTTGTACATGTCTGAAAACAGGTTGGTGTACAATAGGTGAGGCATCAAGAGAAATACACTATGAAAGGGAGAGGTTTGACTCATTTAGAATACTTTGATATGCAAGTTATAGTTTGGATTTTCATGCTGGAGATTACTATATAATTGAGTTTAAATGGTAGAAATATTTCAGTTCACTACTAATTATCATTTCTTATAAATAATTGTTAATATAAAGTATGCAACTATCAATTAACATGATCTTCCCTTTATCCAACTGTTCTGGTAATTGATATTTTTATCAGTAATGATTATGTACAAAAACACAAGATAAATACAAAAATTGTGAATATAAGCTATGTTTTGAACTGTTTTTTAAATACTTAAATATTTTTAATACATTTTTGTTGGAATTGAGTAGATTTTTCTTCCTAGCATTTCATGGATAAATAACTACAAAATATTTGAAAGTTAAGTATTTTAATTCGCCTCTTTTCATTTAGTGGACTTGTGCCTCTTCATAATGCATGTTCATATGGACATTATGAAGTCACAGAACTGCTACTAAAGGTAGGAGAAATTTAGAATATTAAGTATCATTTAAAAAAATTTGCCATTAAAATGGCAAAAAATGGCCATTTTAAAGAATCTTTAAAAATACTACTATTGCTTAAAGTATTTTAAATATTCAACTTTATTAAAGCTGTTTTAAAATCAGAATTTAAAAGTCATATTTCAAAAAGTCATAACTGAAATTTACAATGAAATAAATGTTTTCTGAGTTTGATTTGATCCAATGAAATGATTACTAACCAGAAACTTTCTTCCTCAATTCAGCATGGAGCTTGTGTTAATGCTATGGATCTTTGGCAGTTCACTCCACTCCATGAGGCAGCCTCCAAGAACCGTGTAGAAGTCTGCTCCTTGTTACTCAGCCATGGTGCTGATCCCACACTTGTCAACTGCCATGGCAAAAGTGCTGTGGATATGGCTCCAACTCCTGAGCTCCGGGAGAGACTAACTTGTATGTATTTATGTCCCAAGAACAGTATTGCTAGTTATAAATTAGAATATTTCATTTCTTTTTAGTTATTAGGGCTAGTGCTTTGTCGAACTTAAATAATATCCTTCCATTCTTACAGGTATGCTGAGTTTATGATCCTCATTTCTAATCATATACTTTTCTTCATAAAGTTCTCAGCAATCTTATATACTCACACTATATAAATATTTTGTGTTTATTCAACCCTAATTCCCACTCATATTAAAACTCCTTTTTAAAAAAAAAAAATCTAAGGAGGATGAGAATTAGTAAACATTTATTGAATACTTACTATGTGATAGACACTAGGAATACAGAAGAATACAAAGCAAAACAAAAATTTGAGCTCACAGAGTTTATATTCTTGTGCCATTGATCATAACAGAGGACATCAAATATAAGCGAGCACTGTTTCCAAGCCCTACAAAGTTTAGTCAGAAGCTTTTGCTGTGGACGGTATGGCTCAAGTGTAAGTGGGCCCAAGTTTAATGTGTATTTGAGATGATATTTACGATTTGATGTAGTTAATTTTCTCAAATGTGATATATATTACCTACATATGTATAAATATATTTCTAAATAAACTTATTTTAGATATACAGAAAGTTTATGAAGATAGTATTGAGCTCTCATGTATCTATACTCAGTGTCCTGTATTACTAATATTATACTATGGCACATTTATCACAATAAACCGTTTTGATATATTATTATTAATTAAAGGCCATACTCCTCAGAGTTCCCTAGTTTTTGCCCAAAGTCTGTCTTCTGCGTTACTTTCCTATTCTGGGTGTTACATTACATATAATTGTTATATTAATACTGAAATATATTTAAAGCTACATGGGTACATTTCAGATTTAAATTATGTAAGATGTCATCTACTTGATTTTTAATTTATCCTATGGTGTCTCTTACATTTAGGATTCTAAGAATCAGAAACAACATAAGAAAATCTTTGTTAAGCAGTAACTTAAGTAAGAAGGCATAGTCAAAATGATGCCAATATCATTTATATTTAAACAGGGTTTAAACTGCTGTATGTTAGAATAGTGAGAATTCTTTACAACTTTGATCCTACATGGAAATTTAAATTTATTTTGGTATCCAAATGGGTGACACTTAATAGATTTTAAGTATACACCAAGTTGTACCTGGGCAGATGTCTTTGTAATGAATCCTTGTAGAAATTCATTTATTCTCCTCCATCCAGGTGACTCTTGGCATGTATTATCTTGCATTATATAGTTCATTTATCTATGTGTATTCTATCTTCCTAGGAAAATTTGAATTCTTAGAAAGACTTTAACTTCCTTTTTCTGTCTTCCCACCTGTGTAGTTCCTTGTTGCCTAAGAAAAAATTGTGCGATGCTGTTTGTGCTTGGGCACTCATCTCTGCTTCATCTCAGCCTAGCACAGTGCATTGCATATATTATATGCTCAGCAAGTTCATGGATTGTATTTGACTCTGCACAAAATTTACTTCACCGTTTTCTAATTTCCTTTCTTTTGATTTGTGTGCTGGCTCTGCTTTATCCCGATGTCATTTGATCTTTTTTCTCCCCTTCAACCATTTTACAAATTATCAATATTATTAGTTGTTCTTACATTGTATTTTACTAGTTTGTCTTATTTAATTGTAGGCATTAAAGCTTAACCTAAATTTGTATAGATTTATAAAGAGAGAAATTCCCTAGTTAGAGTATTTTTCAGTCTTCTCAGTAGGATATTGTATTAAATAAGTAAAAGCTTTGTCTTATTAAATGAGATTGTACCAAGAAATTATCTGAAAGAAACAACTTCATTGAATTGGCCTTCTCTAACTACACTTTTCATTGTCATGTCCATTGCCTTATACCAGGCATTCACAATTACAGAATTTGTTTAAAGAGAATTACATAGGATACAAAGAAAAATGGTATTTTGGTCATGCCGGTAACGGTTATAACCGTATCATTACACACCTTTTTTGTGCTTTCTTGTTTTTCTTTTTATGAAACCAAATGAATAAAATGGTCTGAATTCCATTCTCGTTTCAAAATGCATTCGAAAAGAGAATCTTTTAGATACTTTATATATCCTTATAAATCTTTTATACACTTTAACTCCCTTGAAGTTTTAAAAACAAACTTTTATATAACTTTGTATTTAGAAATTTACGATGACTATATATTGGTAATTGGTAAATTTTTCATTCTCTGTATTTTTAAAAAATTTTAACTATTCAATAAAGTATTTTAAATTTGAAAAGCAATTTGGGTAGAAACTTTACTTTTTTCTAAAGAACAAAGATAAGGAATATTGTTATCTGAGATAATATCATACTATTTAATTGTATTATTGCATCATAATTTCTTAAGTACTTAAATTTATGTTTTTCATATATTTGCCCATTTAATTTTCTTCTGAGCCACCTGTTTTGAATATAAAAGAGTAATTGAAAAGCTAGACCTGCTTTTATCATTTTGATATTCATAGAATTTTTTCGTTTGAGAAACAGCCAGTATGATTTACATTCAATTTAAGTTTCTCTTGACTGCTGACTCCAGCAAAGTTGTGCATTTTAATTGATATCATTTCTCAATATGTCACTTTCTTTTGCATTTCTCAGGTTTCTTCTTATATGTGGCAGTTTGTAATTCTCCTTCTTTATTTGCCCCCAGTTTTATGATTAAAGCAAAAATGTATAATTTTGTTATTTGTGTTTCCTGATATACTTTCATCTCATTGGACCTTGATTTCTTGCTTTTGAAGTTTCAAAGTCCTATTTTGAGGAGGTTAACAATAAAAGAGAGGTTATATAAAAATGATTCAAACTTGCCATAACTTGTTGTATATTCAGCATTCATACAACACATACTTACTGAGAACTTACCATATGCCACACTCTGTACTAGGTGATGGCATCTTTTTAGAACAACTTTCAGTTTTTTGCTGCTAAGTGGGTCTATGAAAATTCAAACTAAATTTGTAAAATAGCAAAACAAGACTGCATGTTTTTAATAAACAAGAATATTGGATTCTTACTGAGCATGATGAGGCATGCTTGTAATGCCAGCTACTCTGGAGGCTGAGGCAGAAGGACTGCAGGTTTGAAGGCAGCCTAAGTAACTTAGTGAGACCCTGGCTCAGTATCAAAAGGGTTAAGAATGTAGTTCAGCTATAGAGCACTTGCTTAGCTTGTATGAGGCCCTGGATTCAATACTTAGCACTATAAAAAGAGAAAAAATAATATTGGATTTTCATGTATGCAACTAATTTAAGTATGGATTTTTTTTAACTTTTTTTGCTTATGAAAATAATAAAATTTTAATGGTTTCAAAAATGTTTACTCTAACAGTTCTCTCATTTCTCATTTCTTCTCTGTGTAAAGTCATAATCACTATTAATATCATGACAAATATTTCTCTAAATATCTTTTTCTATACCATTTCCTGTTTTTAATTGTGATGCCATTAAAAGTAGTAACAATACAGAAATAATAAAATCAACCCATCCTTTCTTTTTGGCTAGTGGAATTTCCATTTAGTAATACATACTTTCGTATCAGAGCCAAGTGTAATCCCAGCACTGAAGAGGCTGAAGCAGGGGGATCGCTGCAAGTTCAAAGCCAGCCTGAGCTACATACTGAGAACTTGTCTCAAAAAACAATACATACTTTCATATCAGTATATATAGATCTTTTGTTTGAGAGCTGTAAAATAGTCCAGTATATTTGTTCACAAATTATTTAACTGATTTCCTTTTGATGAACATTTAGGTTGCCTATTTTTAAAACTTTGTCATAGTATAATTGTAAGTGGACCTTTATGTCTGAGAATATAAAATAGTCTTAATTTTAGTACAAATACACATTTCAAACTTTTTATTAATCTACATCTTCATTGTCTGCATTATCATTATTATGCTATCATATTACTGCCTTCACTGAAATAGAGAAACATGAAAGTTAATAATTTTCCTACTTATATATAATTATGCTAAATATTTTTAAATACATTTTAAGCTATTATATGTTAACCATTATTTCATTTGCAGATGAATTTAAAGGCCATTCTTTACTACAAGCAGCAAGAGAAGCAGACCTAGCAAAAGTTAAAAAAACCCTTGCTTTGGAAATCATTAATTTCAAACAACCACAGTCTCATGAAACAGCACTGGTAAGATTTTCTTAACTCATTCTTTGGGTCTATAATTGTAATGCAAGCACAAAGCAGTGTTTTTCATTTCAGAAACCTTCAAGTGACTTTACTATCTGAAATGCCAAGAATTTTCATTTTAATATTGTTTGCATTGTTTTCTAAATTTGGTTCATGGAATGACTCTTTTCATGCATGAAAGAATAGACATTTGCTTGGTCTTGATTTGAAAATTATTTTACTTTATCTTCCCCACCCTTATAACAAATCTGTCTGTGTGTCCAGCCTTTATAAAATACAAAATATAATCTTCCTGTTAGAATCTTTTTTATGTGTTTGTTAGATAAGTATTTTCTGTAGGAAATTATTTTCAGACATACTTACAGCATTCTTTTAAACAATTGAATTCAAATAACTGATAGTATTCATGCTGAAAAGTGGTAAGCTTATGAATTTTCTGTTCCAGACTCTGCAATTTGCCCCATAACTATGCATTTTTTTGTCTAATACACTTTCAGAAAGATTCATTTCTTTTCTTTGTCATTGGCCACATTACAGCACATATACAGGGATGGCTAGCTCCTGAATTAAGAATTTAAGGATATGTGATACTTGTGTCAGAGACTTTTACATGTGCTTCAGTAATATTCTTAAATGTATGTGACATGCTTAGCTCAAATCTTACTCAGTATCTACTGAAAATAGTATTAAAAGATTTGCTACGAAATGAGTCAACTGCATTGTACTCTTAAACATGTCTGTCAAACTGGGATTCAGATGCACTCAAGCTGTGCAGCATTATACCAGGAGATACTCAAAGCCACAAAATAAAACTGACCACTTTTTTAGAGTACTAATTTTACTCAATTGTAAGTAGTTTTATTGTTAGAATTTTAATACAGATATTAATATAAAGTGAAATGAAATAAAACTTTATATAATTATTAGAATGAAACATAAATTTTCTGAGACTGTTTCTTCCTCTAAACTGCTTCCAGTTTGGCACTTTTTTGTCAGTTCCTGGGCATGGAAACTTATTCCATATACTTTTGGAAGAGTTTAAAAGGTAACTGACTTGTGTGACTGACAGCTAATGAAAGCTTAAGTTAGTTCTCAAGTTCTGTAGCTCTGAAGAGGTAGCGATCACATGCTTTCAAAGGAATATATGCTAAATACTTATTTATTGGCCAAAGGAAAAGAAATGAGGTCTCTTCATGCTTTACTAAGAGCATAATTTCACCAGAGTTTATGTTTAAAGGCTTTAACCGGTAGAACTTTTATACTTCTAGTGTATTTAGAAGGAATATTGCTCATTGATTATTCCATAATATAAAATATGTTCCAGTACTCTGTGATAACAGTAGTCTAAGTAGTCAGCAAGTGCTATTCAATTCAGAAATCTACTTTTAAGTAGCTTATTTTACTAACTTATTTTGTTTACTTTATAGCACTGTGCTGTGGCCTCCTTACATCCCAAACGAAAACAAGTAACAGAATTATTACTTAGAAAAGGAGCAAATGTCAATGAAAAAAATAAAGAGTAAGTGTGATTGCAGAAGAAGTTGTTCAAATCTTGAAGGAATACAACAAAAGCTAGAGAAGAAATTACCTTTCCTTTCTCCTCTCCGTAGTTTCATGACACCGCTGCATGTTGCAGCCGAAAGGGCTCACAACGATGTCATGGAAGTTCTGCACAAGCATGGAGCAAAGGTGAGCCACACGCCAGAAGAAAGTACCAGACTTGGCACTGAGCAGCCAGCTGCTCTTAAGATTGCTACTTTCCTGTCTGGTTTTTCTGAAGAAATTCCTGTCTTCAGAAAGCACTGGTAGTTTGTATTTAAATTCATAGATTCTCTGAAAAAGCTGATTTCAATCTCAGTTCTAATAAAAATAATTACTTGTGTTTCCTTGTCTTCAGTGTCAGTCTTCTGTTACTGCATTATGGTTACTAATGCAGTAAAATATAGTTACTGTCATTAGAAGTAGATTTCAACTGCACATACATGAAACTAGTATGAGAATTGGTGTATTTCGATAGTCAGTGTTTCAGTGTAGTTTATAAGAAAGCAATAAATGATAGTCAAAGTAAGTGATAGAGTAGCTCTACTTTTCCATTTAAGAATAAAGAAATTAAGATTTACTGATACTTAGTTTATGTTGACTCTGGCACCTTTTTTAGGTCCATGTAGGTATATTCTCTTAGCGCAGTCCCTTTCAAGGGCACACCCCCACTTACCTAAAGACCTCCCAGTAGGCCACACTTCTTAAAGGTCCCAACTACCTCCCACGAGTGCTACCCTGGGAACTACACCTAGGGACCAGGCACATGGGCCTTTGGAGGATAGTCAGCATCCAAACTATAGCAATAATACTTAACAAAATTAGCATTTTAGGGTTTGTGTAAGGAGAAATTATAGGGAGATAGTGTTTCTTATCTTCAAGCTAAAAAGGTTTTAATATGCCTGATACCCTAATCTCTGTCTACCAAGGGCAGACCTATTTTACATACCTATCTTTTGTTCTTCTTTCATAGAATTAATAAATGTATTAGTTTTTTATTGTTCACTTTCAAAGTGTCCTAGTTCGAAGGAGAAAAATACTGTGTCACTAGCTAAAGGAATAGAGAGGCTATTTTCAATTTTTGTGTTATTTGAAATCAAGTTTCAGATTAAAATATATACATGTTGATAGTAAAGGTATACAGTAATACTAATTAACAATAAATGCTAAGTACCAAAGTTACAGAATGGTTCATGGTTAATAGCTTTAAGTTTAGAACAGAGAGAGAGAGGACACAGCCTCAAAGCTAGTGTTCGAGACTAGGCTATTCATTGATTAGAATATGGAAGGATTCCCCTCTGCCAGTTCCTTGTAATCTGGAGAACTGTTTCAGCATTTTGAACCATAAATGTGTGTCCTATACATTAACAAGACATGAATCTGTTTTCTATATTGTGCTCAATTCCGCCGTACATAATTTTAGAGAGATTCTCTTCTAAGACATAGTATGTTTTTAATGTTTAAAGATACTATATGTAATTTGGTGTCCGGTTGATCTGCTCAGACACTGGAGGTAAAACTGGCTGGTGCTGGATTTACTGAGAAACTTTGCATCTGTAAATTCCATAGAATTCGCTAAGGTATTTCCAGGGGTCATCTTAGCTACCAGCTAGTTTTATTTTTAGCAATGACTGTGGAAGTTAGCACCTTCATAAAATGGGAATCCAGTATAATTGAATAAAACTGGAGCATAGCAGGCCTATCACATTGTGATTAAAAATGACAGGAAGATGACATCAGAGTAAATTGGGGATTGTTTTAAATGGCATGCTAAAGGGTTCAACTTTATTTGAAAGCATTGAAGAACTATTAATTTGAGATTTTAGCTCAGTAAGATTTATATTTTAAAGATGTAACCCTTAAACTGTGTTCCCAAATTTAAACTGAATTGGGGATTTTCATTACTATAATTGAATAATTTAGTATGTGTCTTAACCAATTTCCAGAAAAAAAGTTTATGATTAGAATGTTTGCAATGTTCAGGGTTTTTTCTCTATGGTGAAGAAGTAACAAAGAAATATTCACAGAAAAAAATGTAGGTTGACAGCCTGTTTTTTTTTAATAAATGCTATTGACTGTGCTTTTGTGTTTTGTATAAATAGTCACTTTTCTACTGGAAAATGTGAAAGAATTAAATATTTTAGTATTCCATAGTGTGTTTTATGAAAGACCGTTGAGAATTTAAATGAACCTTATCTGAACAAGTGTGACAGTTTTACTGGTAATGATGCAAGACTGGAGCAGGGAAACCACTTGTTTTAAAACCTTTGCTTTTCTAGTTATTTAGTGGATGTCCACAAATATTTTGAACAACCAGCATATATTTGAGAATTTACTATGTTCTCTTACCAGGAGCTTTCTAGTGAACTTAGATAACATATATAAACAGTCCACAGTTTAATGTGGTAAAGCCACTTCAGTGTTGTAATTTATATGACAGAGAAATTCTAAATTGATGTAGGTCTTCAGAAAAGGAGTAATCATTGAAGCTTTAATCAATCATGGAAGACTTCCTAGAAGAGGAGAGATGTGGATCTCATAATTGAGAGGGACAGAGAGAAGGGATTCTCTGAAAGAAGCAGTATGTTCAAAGAGCACGAAATTTGGTCTGCCTGGAACAGAGGCTATTTACTGGGAAATCCTGGAAGATCGGCTAGAATCAGTTAGGTTTGACCAAATTATGAACATGACTCCAAAGTATAACATTTTATTTGTCTTAAAACTAGCTAAATTGTTCTTTTTCCTATATAAGTGCTTCAAGGTTTTAAAAATGGAACATCCAAATCCTCAAATCACTTTTTGGTTAAATGTCTTTGTAATTCAGTTTAGGGTGTTCTGTTTTAGGATGAGCACACCTAATCTGAAGCGCTCCAAAATCTGAAACTTTTTGATTGTCAATATGACTAAAGTGAAAAATTCCATACCTTGATCTCATATGACCAGTCATAATCAAAACATAGGTGCACTAAACATAGGGTATAAAATTACCTTCAAGTTGTATGTATAAGATGTATAAGAAACAAATTAACTTTCTGTTTAGACATTGGTCCCATCCACACGATATTGCCTATGTGTATGCCAGTATTCCCAAATATGAAAGACTTTGAAATCTGAAACACTAATGGTCCCAAGCATTTCAAATTAGGGACATTCAAACCTGTATAATCAGGTATATACTAAAATTAGGGAAGAAATATAATTAACTGTTTTGCCAGTGTTTGCTTATGCCATGTTTTGTTGTCTTTATGATCCAGGAACTAGTGTGGTTAAATTCATTCATTCAAAAGTGTTTGGTGACCATCTTCGCCATGGCATACAGTGACCAGATGGGAGTCTCTATTCTCTCAGACTTTACATTCTTGTTGTCCAGGGGAATCGAAGGAGGTTGAACAATCAAAGAAGAGAAGGCTATGTTGTAATTTTGAATAAGTTGGTCAGTGAAGGATAGTAAGATGATTTTTTTTAGAACTGGTGAGCAAAAGTTACTAATAGTTAATGCCTATGACATTTTTCAGAAAGCTTTCACAGTTGATTTTTCTTGCATGAATTTTATCTGCTGAGGTATAAAAGAATGCTTAATTTCTCGTGCCACCCAATGATTTTTCAGATGAATGCACTGGACACCCTTGGTCAAACGGCTTTGCACCGAGCTGCCCTCGCAGGTCACTTGCAGACCTGCCGCCTCCTGCTGAGTTACGGCTCTGATCCCTCCATCATCTCCCTGCAAGGCTTTACAGCAGCACAGATGGGAAACGAAGCAGTGCAGCAGATTCTGAGTGGTGAGTTAAAAAGATAAACTGTGTTTTCTGCTGACATACTCTAATTTTACACCACTTGTTTTTAAGTCACTCCTTGGAATATTTTCTTGGCCCAGATTTTTTTTAATGTCTTTTTTTGCATGCAGTTTAGGCTGTGGCCTTCCCCATATCCCTTTTTTAATAGGATGAGGTAGGTTTCAAAAGGAGGCAGGAAACATATTTTTTAATATTTATACTTTGAAATTAAAAATCTGATATCAGAGGTGATACAAAATTCATAAAAACTGTGGAATTATGGTCACTCTAAAATAGATTAAGTAGAGAAGATTTTTAAAATCATGGCTGTAAAAAATAAATAAATAAATAAAATCATGGCTATGATAATGACCTTTAATTGTTCTTATATATATAATATTCTTACATACTTTTGTCCTTATATATATAATATTCTGATATACTTTTGTCATTCTTAATTCAATTAATCCTGTATTCTCCTGGTTTAAATATAATTTTTAAATCTTTCTGACTGTCACAGTACATTCCTAGTATAGCATGAGGTATTTAAATTAGTTTTTTGAGGGAAATCTAACATAAAACTGATAGAAAAATAGGCATTGGCTTCCTAAGCCCCCAAAATGGAGGAATTAACACAGTCAGCCTACTAAAAAATGAGAACTAGGCACAAAAGGAATTTAGTGTAATTTGCTCTTCTTCCTTTCATGTGTGTATTTAGTGTATTTTACCCTTCCTTTTGTCTGTGGATTTACTTTATCTACTATAGAATGAGATAAACTGGAAGAGTAAAATGGACAAGGCTACAGATTAGTAGTCAGAAGTCCTGGTTACTTTTTCCTTACTGTAGTCCAATAGTTCTTAACTCTGCCACATACACTGCCCGCTTTTTATAACATATTTGATGACATCCTCTTTACTATGCAGAAATGAAGATCATAGGTAATATGACCTAATCATATAAATACCTTCTCAAAAATCTATATAAAATACCCTAAAAATAATATAAGGAAGGAAATAACAATAAGTTACAATAAAATATTAATTCGTAACTATTATGTAATGGTTTGGGCATGACTATATTAGAAGACCAAAACTGACCCCACAAATTTTAAAGGGCCCCCAAAAAGTCCAACCTAGTTGAGAACTACCACTACAGGATAAAAACACAGGACCTCTCAAGACACAGAGAGATCATGGTAAGTGTATGTTGTTAGGG
The DNA here is from genome assembly GCA_004026905.1 of Hystrix cristata. Lineage (NCBI taxonomy): Eukaryota > Metazoa > Chordata > Mammalia > Rodentia > Hystricidae > Hystrix > Hystrix cristata. The sequence continues at coordinate 36,753 of PVJO010001351.1, read as the reverse complement.
CTGAATCAGAACCAGACAGCCTCATGAAAATAATTGTGCAACTTTGTGAAAACTGTTGACTAGGACTTGTTTTCCTTGTGCTAGTTTACTTAGATGACAGTCATTCTACTTGAATCTTGGATGATGATCTTCACACAGTGAAGGAAAACCTTTAGAGCATCTTCACTATTAAAATGAGGAAGATCTCTGAAGGAATGAAATTTTCCATTTCAAGTTTGAACTGCTAAACACTTGACTATTACTTCCTGTGTGTACAGAGCGGTGGAATATTTGCTTAAAGAAGGTACTACTGTTTGACTAAGAAATATTTCTGCCATCTCAGTAAATTCTAATGACTTTAAATTGATTTCTTGTTAAAATATCCTAAATTTTTCTCTTATACTTTCAGAATTATTTAGTATAGAATTTTAAGTTAGTTTCTGTAAGTTATAACCATAAATTAGGCAAACATACAATTGCATCAAAATTGCTAATAATACTTCACATAATTTTTAGAGATAATTAGCAAAATGAGAAAGAATGGATTGAGTAAATCAAGCAGATTGGATCCATTATTTCATATAATGATTTTTAAATGTCTTGTAAATAAACGCAGTTAGAAATATGACTTCTGGTTAAAATTAAGTAGTGAATCATAATTGAAATCTTATTCAATTATTTTGGTAATTCTGTTTTAAAATTTATTTGCCAAGTTAAACATTAAAATAATGAAATGCCTAATTTAGAACATGGCAGCAATTTTTAGTTTAGTGTTTCATGTTCGTTCTTGACCTACAAAGATAATGCAAATAATAGAAATACATGGTGAAATAGTGCCTGTTACAAAGGCATTTTCTTTCTTAATAGCAACTGTTTCATGTTTAGAAGAATTTTTAAACTATTTCTACCAGAAATTTGTGTATTGATAGATTGTGGACCACGAATCACCTGATCTTCACAGATCAGTAATAGTCAAATGTAGTTTTACCTACATTTATTAATCAAATTCTAGGTTATATTGCTAATGACTAGGGTTCAGTTCTAGATAGCATTTTAAAGACTCATTTAAATATACCTGCTAATATCAGATTAGATATGAACCTTAAAAACATCCTTTTTTTTACATACAGGTCAGTAGTTTTCAGGAGTTTGTGTTAGTGAAGTTTTCACTGTAAACTGTTGGTGGTGTTTATGTCAAATTAATGTCAGAGTAAGAAAAGAAAATAAACAGTTTTTTTATGAATCAGCATTTTAAAATATCATTTCAGAAGATTTGGCTGCTCTCTCTGGACCTGCTCTATCCAGTATGGGAGCCACTAACTACATGTGACTTCACTTAAGCTTGGTAAATTTGGGGCTGGGAGTTTGATTCGGTTACACAGTACTCATCTACCGTGCAGAAGGCCCTGAGATCAGGCCAAAGTGCCACATACAAACAAATAAACAAATAAAACAAGCCAAATCGAAAATCATTCATCAGTCACCACTAGCCACCCTTCAGATATGTAACAGTCACGCGTGGCTGTTACACAAATAAAGACTAGTTCCAGTATCACAAGGAGTTCTTTAGGCTAGATCTTGAACTGAATTCTTCTAATTAACCTGGTGTGGAATAAGACTTACCTTCATCTGATCATTTCTACAGGTAAGGATATAGGGATTTATGATTGCTCGGTTAAACACTGGAATTCCATTTGCAATGACACTTTGAAAAAAGCCACTAAAACTGGCTGCCAATTCAGTGGTCTAATACTAAAGACCCAGTCTATAAAAGATTATTTTAAAATAACAAACTGCATCCCAGCCTTGGAAACTTTTAAAAAATTCTGGTGAGCTAGTCTAGGATTAGGAAAAAAAGTAGAAGTCCATCTCCAATCTGTAGCTATAGGTAAAGTCCTTAATTTCATATTCTGCAAAAGCCACTGTACTTATAAAGGATTTCACTAATATAGTACTTTGCGTATCAGCCACTTTTCTTTTGCCTGTGTTCCTTTTTTTGTATTTCTTCTTTTAATTGTATGTAACTTTGTACAAAGTTTCTGGACTGTGTATCTACCTTCTTCCAATTAATACTCTTGTTATTTATAAAAATATGGCTGTTCTGAATCTTCTTAGAGATTTATAATAATGCAGAGTTCCATAATTTGTTCAGTAATTAACACATTCAGGACAGGGCTATAATTTGTATGTTCTTGTTCCTGGAAGGCTTGTACCATTGATGGTATATGCATGACTGTCTCATCAGGCAGCTTTTTATTAATTCTGTTAATAATAAGACTGATAAAAGTGATTAGATCCATTTGTATCACCAGTGGTTCAAACTGGCAGGAACATGTTAGTCAACATCTTTACCTTCTGTTCTGCCTTGTAGTTCTTAGAAACATCTTACATATATACAAAACATTTTCTTGATTGGAAAATTATACCTTTTATTGAGTCAGTCTTCAAGAAGATAAATCTGTCAACTTCAAATTGTTCTTAGAATTTAAAAACTCAGCCATATTAATTTAATCTCTCAGTGCTAAAATCTAAAAAATCCTCTGTTGTAATTTTGCATAGATAAACAGTCACCATTTTTTGTTTATTCAAATGATAAACTAAAAATATAGGTATCCAAAAGATGTTCAGTGAGTTTTATGAACTGTCAGAATCACTGTTTTAGAGATGCAGTATACATACAAAGGAATTCTTCCTTATAAGTGCAGTATGGACATACACAATTAGAAGGAAGACAGGTGAGAGAGGAGAGAATAGAATAAAGGCAGCCAAAGGAAGAGCTAAAGTTTGACATATACATTGATCCCAAATAAAATGACATGAAAATCAACTCAGCAAAAATTTTCTGAATGTTCTCCATACATAAAGGAACAGGAAAATGAACAAGGATCTGGTTCCTTCCTTCAACAATTTCACAAACTAACAAATGTAAGATAAATCTCTTTCAAACAAATACTTTAGAAATCTGTTTTGTTATATGAGGCACTATATTAAATCTCAGTATTTCATCTGCAAAGTATTAATGTGATGAAATAGTTTATCTTACGTTGAAAAATTCTCATAATTTATTCTGTAAAAGTCACTCTCCTCAACAAAGCACTTTAAAGTATTTCTTCTGAAACCTAAAACCTTTTCATAGTATCACTTGATCTTCACACAAGTAGCCTCAAAAAAATTATTTTTGATCAGAAGATAGTGCCGTTTTAAATCGACTTTTTACTAACTAGTTTGTCGTCTTTTCAAGAGCAGCCAACACTAGTTTTTAAGTACAAAAATGAAACTTTTACATCATGATTCATCCAGAGTTACATGTGATACAGCCCAGTCTAAAATCCTGTCTCCTAAAACAAACAAACAAATTCCTGTCTCCTGAAGCCCAGGCCTTTTGTGTTACATGTATGCTTGTTGTAAAAGCCACACTTGCCAGGGATTGTGGTACACACCTGTAATGCCAGCAACTGGGAATGTTGAAGCAAGAAGGTCCAAAGTTCAGGGGCAGCCCAGGCAACTTAATGAGACCCTGTCTCAAAATAAAAAAATAAAAAGTGCTAGAGATAATAGCTCAGTGGTAGAGCACCCCGTACCAAAAGAAAATAACGCTCTCCCCCAAGCCACACAATGTCCATGAATGTATTTTGGCTGATATAATATTACAGATTTTCTTTAAAAGATTGTTTTATTTGGGCCAATGCAAAATGAATTTCTGGTTTGTTTATATTGGATTAATCAAAATACCTCATTTGTCGCAGCCTCTAGACTTAGCAGCCCAACTTAATTATATTCTGTTTAGCATTGGTATCTTGCCTTCCAATTATACAGACATTTTAAATTGCATTTCCCTGAAGCCATTCAATAAATGTGAATTAAACAAATGTCTATAGTAGGCCTTTTTTGTTCACTAATTATACATTATGAGATCATTCTGATTTCAGGAGTAGTGCTTTGGTTTTATATTGATGACACTGAATCTAGAAAGAAAAATTGAACGTTTAATAGTAAAAATCAGGTGGCTTCCCCAGGTTTACATAGCAAATCTACGGCAAAGCTTTGCTACACTTTGTGACAACAGTGTACCATAAATGTTTTTAATCTCCTGGTCTTAAGTTTCCTCACTATCCTCTGTCAAATTTATAACCAGGAAATTTGAAGAATACGATAGCAGGGATGGATAGAGAGGGATTTGTGTGTATTAAAATTTATTTCAATTTGGCTTTGGACGATATAGATATAAAGTAAGAAAGCACTGAGATCTTTTCTAAAAAAGGCTGGGCAAGGCACTTATGTTACACCAGAAATTTGCAACTCATTAATCTCTTTCTACTCACCAAATAATTTTCCCTCCTTGACTGCTCTGTAATTCCCCAAGGTCAAGAATAACGTTTCCTTTCTTTTATGCAGAGAGCACACCTATACGTACTTCTGATGTTGACTATCGACTCTTAGAGGCATCGAAAGCTGGTGACTTAGAAACTGTGAAGGTAAATCAGTCCCTTTGGTGGTTGGGTTGACACTGTTAAACTTTGCAGCCCAGTTCATTTTTAAGCTTCTAAATAAAAGCTTCTAAATAAAACTCAAAGCCAAACAAAAACAAAACAAAATTTTAAAAATGGGCAGAGTAGAGCTATAGATAGGAGAAATCTTTAATACTAAGGATTTCCCTGTGTGTGTGTGTGTGTGTGTGTGTGTGTGTGGCTTATAGCAATTAAACCACTAGAAAAAAATACATAGAAATATAAATACACACATATATATGCACATATATGCTCATGCTTTTTAGTCATTTATCTTTAGGTTACATGAAAGTGTTTTTATTTTCACTTAATTAAAGTATTATTTTAGGTCACAGTCATAAAATAGGTAAACTAGTTCAAATCCAGGTATTAGTAGGATGATGTTCGACATTATGTTTCTTGATCTTTTCTCAGAAATTCTCACATTTATTTTAGGAAAGCATTCTTAAGCTCTTCAACCAGTGGGAATTATTTATATGCAGATGATGTATTTTCTTTTCTATGTGCTATACTTGCTGAGAAAACGTTAACACTCTTTGTAGTATAGAAACAGTGGTTGTAGATTTAATTTTTTTCAAAATACAATTCTAATAATGAATTTTTTAAAACTATAGTTGCCGTTGCTAATCATTCATTTAGGGATAAAGTTAACAAAAAGTGATAATAGCTTTTACCTTTATATGGGGGTTGATCTTTTGTTTTTATTATTTTTTTAAAAAGGCAAATTGTAAAATTAGTATTTACAGTAATATTACATTTTACAAACTAGTTTGTCACCTCTTATGAAACAAACTCTGTTTTCATGATTTTTAGCCAAATAACATTAGCATGCTATACTAGTTGAAAATGCCAATAAGCACTAATTTCTGTTGCCTAGAAATTTTACTTTTTGTTTCGGTATGTGGGTACTTTCAGGTTCTCTTCCATCTTACAATAGTGTCTAAGTTAATTTTTTAAAAGTAAATTTTAGTTGTAATAGCCATTGGGGAAAATTTTTTAAGTTCTCTTTAATCTAAAACTATGTTTGTGGGGATTTAGCTCAAGTAGTAAAGTGCTTACCTAGCAAGCACAAGGCCCTGAGTTCAATCCCCAGTAAACCCCGAAGAAAAAATAAAACTACATTTGTTTTTTATCATTTGACATGTATCTTAATAGCAGAAAATCCTGACGTGATTAGGATTCATTTTCTCTATTATGACATGACAGCACTAGAATTGCTACATATGCTCATTATAATCAACATTTTTGAATACATAATTTTTAATTCCATGTGTTTTATATGTAATAGGCAAATGCATACTGTATCTTTCAAGTTTGCTAAACAATGCAGTCACAATTAAGGTGAAATTTATTTTTGGTAAATAAAATGATTTTTAAAATTTGATGGAATGTATTTGTCAGAGCAACACAGATTAAGTGAGAATCTCCTTCCCAAGAACTTTAGAAAGTAGTAGAAGTCAAGTATGAGAAGAAAAGGCTGTTTGCAGAATAAAGAATTTGAAATTGTGAAAAATAGGAAGGATATCAAGTTGTCTTGGCTTTCAAAAAGAAATGAAACAGAATAGAGATAAAGAATTTACAAATATTAAAATGCATGTATTTAATAAGCAAGATGAGCTTTTGTTTTTTAACCTCCCAGAATGGGTTGTTCCCTTTCCTACCTCATCCCAATTTTCCAATATTCTCTGTAAAAATAATAACGATCATTTAGAATATAAGAACCAAAGGAAAAAGCAACATCAGGGAGCAACTTCAATTGTTTAAGACTTCATAGAATTTTACTACCAATTTTTGCAGTCTTTCTTTTTAGTTTATAAATTACTCATATTCACATAATTGTATTTATTCATTCTCTTATTTGTGTATTAATATAGCCATAGACTTAAAGAAATGATATTTCACCTGGCCAGGTAATAGTAACTCTTTAGATTTTAGAGGCTGGTGCTTTTTCATATAGATTTGATGAATTTTTGAGTTCTCCCCTGCTGTCCAGACTTCCTCTTGTCGAGTGAAAATTACGCTACATTAAAGCTCTGGTTTTTATCTTATCAGTATGAATGTTCCTTGTCTTAGTGCATTTGTGCTGCTGTAACAAAATACCATAGACGAGGCAACTTATAAACAACAGAAACTTGCCTTCTTTCAGTTCTAGAGACTGGGAAGGTTCAGTGTCTAGTGCGGACCAGTCTTTCTGCTTCCAAGGTGGCACCTTGCTGCAAAATCAAGTAAAGCATTGTTGACTGCAGGGCTTTTTGCTATGTTGAGTCAAAGGGCCAAGTGAGTGGCCAAAGCAGAAAAGTAATCTTTTCGAATACATTTGCTTGCTTAATCCACATTAGAGGTACAGAACTCTGTAGTTCTGCAGTCAACTGCAGTTGGTCTTATTTGAGCAAAGACTAGCTAATGGTATTCTAAAGCAAACAGGCATGCTATCATGCATGGTCTCAGGGAGGAGAGACTTCCAAAGATACAAAAGAAAGGTTTCTTTGGCTTGGAAATGCCTGTTTTATGTGAGTTTTTCTGTTTGAATAAGATTTGGGCCAGGAAATGTCAACAAAGATTGAATTACACTGTACGTAGTAAGAGTATTTGTAGTCATTGAAAAGCCAAACATCACGCTGATTTTTAAGCATCATTTGTATTACTTACTCTTTGAAAGTATATATCCATTAGAAAATTATATTCAAGATGCTACACTATTATAAAGCAAAGTCTACGAATAAATATTAATGTTCTTTTTGTGTGTATCTCTATGTCTACACCATAAAAGCAACTTTGCAGCCCTCAAAATGTGAATTGCAGAGATCTAGAGGGCCGGCATTCTACACCCTTACATTTCGCAGCAGGCTATAACCGCGTGTCTGTTGTGGAGTACCTTCTGCACCATGGTGCTGATGTCCATGCCAAAGATAAAGGGTGAGTGTTCACATTTAGTGCTTTGGGATCATTCTCTTCATATACTTGAGAAGAAGTTTTTAAAGTATTTTCAAAGTCAGAATTTTTTCCCCATTAAAACAGTAGTAGGTATGTTTTATGTTTAAAACATACATTAAAACACTATAGAAATGTACAGTATAGAAAGTGAAAATTCCATCAGCCCACCACCTAGAGATACAATATAAATACTTTTATACGTAATTCTCCAGCTGTTTCATATATATATATATATATATACCAGTATGTGTATGCTCTAGTGGTGGTGGTAGTTTTTAACACAGATGGTGATGTGGTTATATAGTCTCTCTACACTTTATTTTGAATGTGTTTCCATATCAGTACTTATAGTTCATCTTACCCTTTTCTACCTATATATGAGATTTTATTGCATTATGTGAGTGTTTTCACATAGTTTGTGATTGATTTACTGTTTATCTCTTTATTTTTTGCTATTAAAAATGTATAATCACTTCCAAAAAGAAGCCATCTATTCCAGTCATCAGTATTACTAGAAACGTAATTTTATTTTTACTAATTCAACTATTCTATGTTTTTATATTAGTTTGATAGATTATTAGACTGTATCCAGGCAAAACTTAAAGTAGCCATGGAAGCTACTTAGAAATGTAAGAAGGAAATTTTCACTGAGATGAATTTCTGTATTCTGAGTTAATTTCATATCATCTCAAAATAAGCCACACCTTTCTGTGCAGTTACATAGCAAAGTGCTATTGAATTGAACTGCACAATTTAGGTTTCAGTTAATCATTATATGTTTTTAAGGGATATATCAGATATGAATATTCAATAACAAAATCACTAGCTCTTTCAAAAGTGCAGTGGAGAGAAACCAGTATTTGTTTCTGTTGCTTATTTTAGCACCTAGCGTGTTTCATCACAAAACATTTCCTAAAAAGGCACCAATCTATAAATAAAAAAGCACTTAATGATATCTTGTTTTTCCTATGTCTAAAGTGCAATTTAACCTTATCCTTTTTGAGGGAAGGAGCTGATACTGGGAATTGAACCCAAGGCCTTTACACTGAGCTATATCCTCCCCCCCCTTTTCTCACTTTTTTGTTAGTACATTTTGGTTATACAGATTAATGGGTTTCATCTTGACAGATTTGTACATGAATACAACACATTTTAATCATTCCCCCCCACCCACATGCCTCTCATTCTACTCCCTCTTGTTTTCTTGTGGGGAGGAAGCTCAATGTGTATAATGTATTTTGATTATACCCATGCCCCCTCTTATCCACCCTTGTCCTTCCTCTTCCTCCTTTCTCTCTTCCTCTTCTCTAATAATAGTCTCCCTTTTACTTTCTTGTCATCTTTTTTAGGTTCCACATCTCATCCCCCTCCCTCTCTTTTTTGAGACAGAGTCTCACTAAGGTGCCCAGGCTGTGCTGGAATTTGTGATCCTTGTGCCTTAGCCTCCCAGATTGCCAGGATTATAGCCCTGAGCCACCATTCCTGACTTGATGTTTTCTTCTTATAGGTCATCTTTTTGTCCTTTTAGGATGCCAGATGCCTTCTAATTAGAACTGAGGGTCATCTCAGAATAGATTGCTAATAAGTTGAGGCAACTAGATTTTTCTTATCTGAGTATTTATAATTGACATCATTATTTTCCTTAGTGAATACTTTTCAAGATCATTTGCATTGTGAGTTTTCATTCTTGGCACTTTGATATTTAAATGTGTACACAGAAACCACCACTGAATCATTATGAATTTAAAAATAAGAAGCAAAAACAAAAAGTACAACCTGACCACATAAATAGAATTGCATTGTTTATATGTAAGCATAGAATTTTCATTAGTAAAACCCAAATAGGAAGAAAATCCAAGAGATGATAAAACCAGATTGTTGGCTAGTTATCCTAAAATCACTTTGTAGTATAGCTCTTCACATTGCTAGGGTAAAAATCTGAAATAAAAGTATGCTAGAACTTTATTCTGTAAGTATATTTCTATATGTATTTTAAGGATAACGATGGCTGTAACGTATATATTCATCCCCGTAAACAAAAGAAAAGTCCTTATATTGAAAAGAACTTTTAAAAAAAAATTGTTACTCTTTATTTACAAATGATTGACTATATGTAAAAGAGACTAAAAAGAATTACGCTTACTGAGTGGGTGTTCGGTATAATCAGTGCTGTAGAATATTATTTTGTAAGAATCATTTTAAGTAACAGATTTGTTTTACAATTTTAAAATAACTTTCTCTTGTTTAGTGGCTTGGTGCCTCTGCATAACGCCTGTTCCTATGGACACTATGAGGTAGCTGAGCTTTTAGTGAGGCATGGGGCTTCTGTTAATGTGGCGGACTTGTGGAAATTTACCCCTCTACATGAAGCAGCAGCTAAAGGAAAATACGAAATCTGCAAGCTCCTTTTAAAAGTAAGTAGGTATAACATATATGTCATTTGTTTTTATTATTACTTGGAATTAGAATATTTTCTCAATTAGGAACAGTAAGTGCTGTAGTGACTCCTTCCATTTTCTGTTTTTTTCAGAGAAATGTTTGGGTGTTACCACGATACTTAGGTTGCTCTGAGTAGTTCCCAGTGTCTTTCTGAATGAATTTGGTTAAGATCATTTCATCAAAGTAGATTTTGGAAAGAGCTGGTTTACTTTGCCTTGCATATCTGTTACTTACAGTGTTAATATCAGAAAAATAAGGTATGGTACAAGGAGCAACACATGTTCTCAAGCTGATTTCTTGCTGTCATTTTATTGTCAACTAAGTCACTCTTTATTAAACACTTAAACATTTATGTTTTTAAGAATTTCAGATCAGATTTTTACTAAAATATAAGTTAATCTTTAAAAAATATTGTTTATACAGAGTTTTGGGGTATATGTGAACTCGTAGAAACTAGTAATTGTATGACGTTAATGATAATTTGTGATTTTTTTTAAAGTTAAAATGATAAAAAAATGCAGACATATACTTAAATTTTTTCTTAACTAGAGAAATATTGTTCCTGTAAGATATGAATAAGGCTTCTCCCACCACTTTATGAATTCTAAGAAAAACACTATATTTGATAATCATTTTTATTATCACTAATTAGTAAAAAATAACTTTCAGGTCATTGTAACTCCATTGTCTAGATTGGATTATTGCATATGTCCACAGCGGGCCAAGATCAGTCTGTATCAGGCCTGTAATACCAAAAAAAAAAAAAAAAAAAAATTGACTTATTTCTTTCATAGGCATAGGTGATTAAAGTTTTTAAATCAAGATAATTTTAATACATTTGTACCTAATTCCATGACAAAAATGTGGGACTAAGTGAAAATACAAAAAAAAAAAAACTTTTTAAACTTGTTTTTAACTGATGCATTTAGAATTAATTCTTTTCCCACTTAGATGTTTTATACTTCTCTAATCTTTTTCATGATACCTACTAAGTATCTTTGTGTAATTGAAATCTAGTCAGAATTAATATCCAGTCTACTTGTAAAAGGAAAAGAGGTTTCCGGTGATAACTTGGAGTCTGAAAAAAAAAGTGTATTATAACTAAGAGTAAAAGATACTGAACACCTTCCTCGTTTAATCATCAGAGATGATCCTGAGGCTTTAATGTAGTAGTTAGAAAACTGACCCAATATATTGCTAAGTAAGGAATTTGTAAACTAAAGCGGGATGTGGCTTCTCTTTTTCAGAATGCTTATAGAATACCTATCTTTCCTCAGTGACTGAAGGTGAAGAAAGTTAAATGAGTAAATATTGTGCATACTACCCAACCTACATAAATATACTACAGAAAATGCAAACCTCATTTGATTTTAATTTTTTATAGCATGGAGCAGATCCCACCAAAAAGAACAGAGATGGAAACACCCCTCTAGACTTGGTCAAAGAAGGGGACACAGACATTCAGGACCTACTGAGAGGGGATGCTGCCTTGCTGGATGCTGCAAAAAAGGGGTGCTTGGCAAGAGTGCAGAAGCTCTGCACCCCAGAGAATATCAACTGCAGAGACACCCAGGGCAGAAACTCAACTCCTCTGCACCTGGCAGGTAAGCGTCACCAGTGCTGCCCCTAGTATGGTTTACCAGAAGATGAACAAAATGCTGAGTACGAAGGGAACAACCAAGTCAAATGCTGTTACATAATTCAGTACAATTTCTTACTGTGAAAGTTCTTGATTGTGTCATGATAGTATTAGCTATTGAAGTAAAAAGAATTAAGGTCTTAAAAGTTTTCTGATCTATATACATAATTTTTTTGTCTCTTAAACTGACATATTTGCCTTTTGTACTTTAATAGCCGGCTACAATAACCTGGAAGTAGCTGAATACCTGCTAGAGCATGGAGCAGATGTTAATGCCCAGGACAAGGGCGGTTTAATTCCTCTTCATAATGCAGCATCTTATGGGGTGAGCATGCTAAGTTAAAATCTAGAAGACTTCCCTGACATTTATTACTTTATTAAATGTGTACTATACACTAAGGAATTAGATATCTAACCAGTGGTATAGTTTAGCATTTTAATCTTCAATTCAAGCTTTACCTCATCTTCTAAGCTTAACTGTTTTTTGGCCAACAGCCATCCGTGCCTTTTAAAGTTTTTTGGTCACTCCACATTATCTGGCACAAAAATAGATGTGAAATGGGTTTTCAATTAGTATTTATGGATACAGATACTGTATCTTAGCCCTACTTCAGGTACAGTTTAGAAAGTATAAAACCCAGGATGCTCCTACATAGATATGGAAATTATAGTGGCCTAACATTTATCATCAGCATCTCAAAAATGTTCAAGTAAGTAGTTGAGCAATGGGTGTACATAGTTTCATAGAATTTGAATTACTAAGTAAAACCCCACAGTGAAAATCCAGAGTCATCCTTTAAAGCATTGTATCTGTAACCATCAGCTGGAAGAGGAATGCCATTTAGCAGAACTGACCGACGGGTGACCAAGGCCTTCTCAGGCTTGATGCCTTAGTATAGTAGAAGCAAGACTAATGTTCACATGTTTCTCTGTTCTTCCATGTAATCTCTATTTGACCTATAAAACTCTACAGATGGCACATTGTACACACCAGCTGTTCTCACAGTTGGATTCACTATTGATGAGGAAGTTTTGTCGTTTTGCAGAAGCCTAACCAAATTATGAATAAAAATGAAACCAATCAGTTCTTCCTTCTTACTCTCTTCTTCCTTGCTCTTCAAAATATCTTCATTCTGCAAAGATTGGTATTTCAGGGAGGTGACAGTCTGAATGTGAATACTTTTCTTGAGGTGGGGTGCAGGGATTGAACTCAGGGCCTCTACCACTGAGCTGAATCCCCAACCCAGCAAATACTTTTAAGGAAAGCAAACAGTCTATCTTTGAGTTGAACAAACAGGAAGGAAAACTATACTTCAAAGTGTGGTATAGAATAACTGAAAATTATGTTTAGTAAATATATTAGTAAGACTGAAGTCTTTTTGAAATTGTAATAAAGTTGTCTTTCTAAAAATGATAAATCTTTTATTAAAATTATCAGCATTTTCTTTTAACCTTCACATAAAATTCTCAATTTTATTGCACAACAAATATTTCCACTGAAAATCTTTTATATTAAATATTTTGTTGCTAACATACTACATGTGCATTTGTATATAATTCTTTTCCTCTTAAGTTGTAACTATACATGTATTTCACTTGGAGAGTAATTTTCAGTGCTTCTTAGCAGGATTCTTCTCACATTTTTATTTTACTAATCCCTTTTCTAAGCTTCAATTAGAGGTTTATAAATCTGGTAGACCACTAGAACTTAAATCGGAATGCATTATCTTCTGTGTAAACCTAACGAATAAGGATAGGTGGTGGCAATAGATTACACTAATGATCTGATCTCATAGAGCGTATGTTACTGTTACTGCACAGACAGTGAGAACACTCATAGATTGTGTGGGTGTGGAGAAGTTCTACTCCTTCACTCTTGTCCTTCCAGTCTTAACAGGTGTCCTAGAAGAGAAAGAAAGGGCTACCGTTGACCCCCATTCTTATGGAGAGACTGTTGAGACGCTATGTACTCTACATGTGGGTCATTTGATAACCAATATGAAGAGAAGAAAAGTTACAGTGGTCTCCTTTCTGGCTGAAGAGCAGTGTAGTGTGCATATCGACCTTGTTTTATTTCATGCTCCCTTGAAGCAGTCCTGTCATTGGGTGAAGAGAGGTGTAAGTCAGGCATTGTCTTGACCAGCAGCCCATAGTTCCATTTTCATAAACTGATTTCACCATTACTATAATTCCGGTTCTCCTTTCTATCTCCAGCTGAGGAAAAATATTTTTTCACTATCTCTTTTATTTTATACCACTTATTATCAAATTCCTACTGCTTAGCTCTTTATAAAATGAAGGTAACTTACAAAGGTGAAAAAGAACCAAATATTCTTCAAGCTGTGTAATTAAGGCATTTGCCTGAGGTTTTGATCAACTTAGTTCATTCTGTCCTCGTTCTAAAGAATGTGTATGAGTTAGATACTGTATTTATAGCAAGTATTTTTACCTCATTGTGTAGTAGATTGAGTCAGTCTGAAAGTCCTTCTTGTATTAAATTTGTAACTTCAAAAATCAAATATCTGTAAGTTAATTTACTAAAACCTTTACTTTGGTAATTTCTTGACTTTTTTTGGGCCATATTTCTCACGCATGCAACCCACACCCCCTATAACTCTCATGGACACACAGTGATTCTCAGATAGTGACAGGTAAGGTCATCCCCCCCACTGAGAATCTCTGCTCTACAAAATAATTTTATTTAAAATTATTTGTATACCTTTAATCTGTTACCAATAACCACATCAAATCAGTATGTCTCTCAGTTGCAATTAAAATGAGGACTAATGTTAACACAACAGATGGTCCCCAATTTTCAGTGGTTCGACTTAATATTTTTCAACTTCACAGTGGTGCCAAAGCAATACACAATCAGTAAAAACCACGCTTTGAAATCAATTTTTTTCCCAGGTTAGCAGTATATACTACAATGGTCTTTTGGGATCCCAGTTAGCAACAATGTGCCACAGCTCCTTTGTGTCCCCCAAATGAGGGAAAACAGCTGATACTCTACAGTGTACTTTGTTGTTGTGATGTTTAGTAGCTTAGGTGTATTAAATGCATTTCCACTTTACAATATTTTCATTTTATGATGGTTTTATCGGCACATAACCCGTCATAAAACAGAGCATCTGAATAAAAATTTTTAAAACTACTTTGTCTTCCTTTAACTAAAGGGTAGATATTTTTATATTGTAGATATAGAAATCTGTAAATGTCTTAAAAATCTCTTTTTATTCATGTTTCACATACGCTTTAGCTGGATATTTAGGATGGCAAAATCCTAGTTGTATTATATTGATCTCAGTGATACTTGAGCTGACCAGCCACATAGTGTATATGATGTGGTACTTTATCTAGAATAGAGACTTCTATAGTAAAATTAAAGCAACATATAGAGCAGTTTTAGATAGCGTGCTACCAAATGCCTTACGTTCTCCGATTTTCACTTTGAGGAAAATTGCTTGTTTCTTTTTAGTCTAGCAAGACCTTGCACACATTTATGATGTCATGAAAAGAATCTGAACTTGGGATCTGAACCTTGGACACATTTATGATGTCATGAAAAGAATCTGAACTTGGGATCTGAACCTTGGGAATCTAGTCTTTATTCTTCTGCTCAGTAACCCAACATCTTTCCAATCTTCACTTTTTCCACTAGTAAAAGTTGGGTGCTAAGACTTTCTTTAACAGGTTGTTATAATGATTGAGACAATGCGTGTGTAAAATGCATACTCTAACCTGCCTAGTAACATGAAAGTACAAGATAATACTATATTATAGCATGACTCACTTTTTACAGTTCACACTGAGCCAGTCAGGACAAGGGTAGCATGCTACTCCTATGTCTTAAAAATAACATATATTTCACCAGCTCCACATCAGTATTAAATAAACACAGATTAATTGACTAGCCTGGAGATAAAAATATGAGATATCTGTGAAAATACATAGTTACTTACGTATGCAATTATTTGTTGATGATTATTCCTTGATGTATATTTATCCTCTTTCCTCTAGAGAATTCAGTTAGTTGTGTGTCTTTGGGATAGCAGACATGTCCCACTACACTCAACTTGTTACATCATGTATGAGATATATATATAAAAAAATTCAGTGAACGTTTAAACATAACAGTGTGTTACAGTAAGAAATACGTGCCAATAATCCCCTTCAGAATCTCCCTCACTTGGATCACATCCCATCAATTCTTGCCACTTTCTGAAGCAGTTCTGGAAGTCCTCTATTTTGTCTTTAGTTGCACTATTACGGCTTCCTCAGTGTTCTGAATTGATCCAAGATGTTTGTCTTCCTTGGTCATTTTGACTTGGGGAAAGAACCAGAAAGTCATGCAGTGCCAGATCTGGTGAATAAGGTTGTTAGGGTCTGTGCCTAGATGGTCCCCCCAAAGCCTCATGCTGTCATAGGTGGGGCTGTTTCAGAGATGGCTGAATCTAGAGTGTGTGATTACTAAATTAATCCACTGTTGGTTTGGCATAGTTCTCCTGGGATTGAGGATATGATGCTAGGATTAAGTGTGCTAGGATTAAGGCTGGGAGTGCTAGCCACCCTAAGGGCAGGTAACCTGGATAAGATATGAGGGACAGAAAGAGGCTTTCCCCTTGCTTTCCTTGCTGCCTTCTGTTTGTCTGCCATCCCAGCCTGCCTTGGATCTAGCTTATTGTGGACCAAAACCTCTACAAACTGTGAGCTAAATAAACCTTTCGTTCCTTAACTTTGGGTGTTGGGTATCTTTGTCTCCACAATGAGAGAAAAGTAACCAAGACAAAGGTGGATGAGGACATAGCATCCTGTTTTTACAAGACTTCCCTTCTGTTTGGTGGCACTTGGCAGTGGCATTCACCATATTTTTGAATATACTTGGTAAAGACACAGAAGAGTGTGCTAGTTTTCTTTCTCAACTTTTTCATTTTCCAATGTTTTCTCTGAAAGTATAGTATTAGGGGGATTTTATGACATCATTATGAGAAAGTCCCTGTAGCAAGTAAATTGCTTTAGCTCGAGCCCAAGCACATCTCTTCCTTTTGTATCCCACCTTTCTAAAATTAAATGAAGTGCTTCCCAGTCTTTTTATGTTGTGTTTGTCATTTAAAAGATTTTGCCTTGCAGCTGGCTTCTGAAACCCTGTTAAACTGACTCTTTCTCCTGGAGACTTTCCAACAGGGTTCAGTTCCTTTTCTAGACTTTTCAGTTTAATACTTTGCTCTCACAGAGTGAATAGAACTGAGCCGCAGCTTATTTACTGCATTTGTCAGCCTTAATTTTCAGTTACTATTTTTGCCCCAGTGGTATAGCTACTTAAAAAGAATTAAAGAGCTCAAGAATTGTGTTTTTAGTCTACTTGGGCCATAATATACTCCTTCCTGTTCATTGCTCTTTCAGACATTTGCCAGTAGATTTAACAAGCATGCAATTAGTTTCTCTAAGCATAAACTACAAATTCAATATAAAGAAAGTTTAATAATACATACTGGATATACAGTTGATTTCATACACACACACATACAGAAACACATAATTTTCCTTGAACTATCTAATTTTGGAAGCCTATGCATAGTACTCTACCAAATTCCATTACTCTGCCAGTAAACATGAAAGTGGAATAAAAATAGTTATCAGAAACATAGGATAAATAATTTATAACCTCACTCAGAAGCTTGAAATTATTTCATGCTTTTCATGCTTTTCAGTTACCTAAACAAAAATTGCTTTTCTAACATTCCTTTTTATCTTCCTTTTGACTAAGGGAGATAAATTACTAGAGTCTTATTTTGTTTTCACTGATTTTGATAGATGGTACCTCTGTTTTCTTCTTTTGTGTTAGGAAGTCTAAAAATAATCAAGCTCTAAAATTAATTTTATAGTCTCATAACCCCTAAAGGATCACAAAGCAGCTTATTCTCAAAAGCCCTAATCTGATTATGCTGCCCGACCCCACCCCACCCCACCCTACTTCATATTGTCAGCAATGGGAAGATTTTCGTACAAGTTAACTAACCTGTACTAAATCATTTTGGACAAAACAGACTTTTTTTGTAAACCATTTTATTATGCTACTTTCCCAAAGGCTGAATAGAAAAGCGTTTCAAATCTTTGGGATGAGCGTTTTAATAAATAGACCAGATCACAGCAAGTTAGAAAAGAAATGGGAAGATTAGGAGAGAAGTAATAGGTATAGACTGCTTGTTTGAGAGATTTGGCAGGTAGATTAAACTACCAATAGAAGACCTAGAATCAGGTACAAATTCATCTTATGTATTTGTTTTTAATATAGACGTAAATATGTTAGAAAGCTGAATTTAAAAAGCCCAGGCAGAATTATAGGTGAAAGAATACTTGTGGAATTGAGGTTTTTCAAGAAAGCTAGGAAAGACAGAGTCCAAGATACAGGTAAAGGACAAAATATTCTTTTTATTATAGAAAAAACTTCTATAAAGGATGAGAACACAGATACAGAAAAAATAAAGTGTTAAAGAAAAATAGTGTGCATGATGGAACTTCCAGATGGTCTCATTCTAAACTCTTTGCATCCTTTTGTATTTCCTCAGCATGTTGACATAGCAGCGTTACTGATAAAATACAACACATGTGTAAATGCAACAGATAAGTGGGCATTTACTCCTCTTCATGAAGCAGCCCAAAAAGGAAGGACACAGTTATGTGCCCTACTCCTAGCACATGGTGCAGATCCAACTATGAAGAACCAAGAAGGTCAGACACCTTTAGACCTGGCAACAGTAAGTCCTCTTTTCAGATACTCACTATTGTTCATGATAATTTCAGAGACGGTATTACTTTCTCCAGCCTCAATAGATTGACCTTTAGTAATGTTTATTTTGTTTAGAATAAGAACAGATTTCCTTAAGCCAGACTCAAAAAGACAAGTATTACATGTTTTCTCTCATATGTGGAATCTGGGAAAAAGCAAAGAGAAGACGACATAAGAGTAGAAGGGAGACTGTTAGATATGGGGTACTGGGGAGTGAATATGATCAAAGTATGAGACAGCATTTATGAAGATATCACAATGAACCCATTGTTGAGTAAAATAATAAGCACTAATAAATTAAAAGGTCATATTCTGAAAATTTTTTGACATTCACATTTGTTATAGTTAAAATTTTGTTAAAGTAAACCAACAGTAAATTAACTTCATTAACTACTTGAAGTTAGTTTGAAGGAGAAAACATAAATCATAGGAAAACATACTTCTAGCAGTGATCCTTAGTTACATTTAGCAAAATATCTTGAACCTTCTATATGTGGCATATTTTTGTAATGTTCATTAAAATAAATGCATATGATCAAAAAAATTCACTGTGGGTAGTATGTTATTCTTATGAAAATGGAAAAGTAAATCAATATACTGTAAAAATGTTTTTAAATCCAATTATTAAGTTTTTATGGTTAAATATTATTTAATTGCCAAATTAAATATTACATCCTCTCTGCTGAACTTTTTGAAAGTCAAGGAGTTACTTAGTAGTGACACTAATGTGTACCTTTTAAGTCAGAAAGAATTGTTTCCAAGTTATATTCTATTTCATTTCTCTATTGCTGAATAACAGACTATTTCAAAACAGTTAATAGCTTAAAATAATAATGATTAATAATATCTCATGATTCTTTACATTGGCTAGCATATTCTTACCCAGAGCTCACTTGGGGTCACTTGGGCAGCTGCATAAACTTGGTGGCAGAAGCAGGAAAATAAAGGTGGCTTCACTGATATGCCTGGAGCAGAGGTGGCTGGAGGTCAGAACTACTCTGTCTGTCCCCACGTGGTCTCATCATTAAGTCGTAGTTTTTTAATAGGACTTTTGCCTTTCAAGAAGGAGATGGCAAGAGCTATCATTCCTCTTAAAGGCTGAGATGGTATCACTCCCACCACGTTCTCTTGTGTATAGCAAGTTATGAGCAGCCAGCCTACATAAAAACAATAGAAAAATAGACTCCACCTCCTTTAAGGGAGGAGCAAAGATTTCGAGGTGGTCTTTAATCCAGCAGTGTTCTTCCCTGTGACTACAAATTATGTACATTTCTCTCACACTCAGAGTATATTCACAGTATATGACAGTGGGCAGTAGCTGTCACTAGTCCATAACAATGCTGAAACCCAGTCAGGTGCATATTTTGAGAGCCATCTACTCAGGAGTCAGGTAGTGTTCCTTGATTAGAGCCCACTTCTGCCCCAGGGAGTGTTTTTTATGGTTTTCCGTAGCACTGGGCTGTTTCTTCTGAATCATCCTACTCTTCCCATAAGAAATGGCCCATATTTACAGCTAAATGTCTTTCACAAACTACTCCTTGCTCCTAAAAATGTGGACACCAAGAGCCTTCCTTTATTTTGATCTGTTCCTTTAGTCCAAACTGATATAGTTCTTTATAAACTTGAGTTTCCTATCAAGTTACGTACCACTACATTGGACAGAAGCCACAACCACAGATCTCTTCACAGCAAGTCCCTCTCTGATCTGGGTTGCAAGTCAAGGTGCAATGTCCTCAAGATTCTTAGAGAAGCTCTTTCATCTAGCTGAGAGTTCAGAACCCACCACCTTATAGGTCTGCGTAAGACTTTTTGGTAATTTATCCAAACCAGTGAATTGATTTTTACTCTGAGGCCATGTTTTATTGTTAGCACTTTTTATTTGATCTTTGGCCTGGGCTATTTTTTTTCTTTGAGAAATTTTTGCTGGTAGGAAGGCTTATGATGAAATGAACAATTTTATTTTCCAACTTAGCATATCCTGGGTAAATACATTTCCTTAAAGAGAATAAAACTATTACTTACTTTCTTAGTTCGTTTCTCTCTTCCTATACCTTATGATGGGCAGATAAAAAAAAGTGAGTTCAGTTGGCAGAATCAGTGTTCTCGAAATCTCCTAAGACAAATCTATAAGTTTCTTAGGTTCATTTTCTGCGTTTGGTAATACTTCATGTGCCAATGCTTTTGAACCCTCTGCTACACAATAGCACTTCCTGCATTTAGCCTTCAATAGTAACTGCCTGTCTTCCAACTCCACTAATGGGCACAAGGCCACCCTAATGGCTCTGGCCAAAGCCACATCATAGATTTTTGTTACAGCAACACACTGCTTCCAGGTATCAGTATCCATGCCTGGCATTGATTTAAAGAAAAAATTCACAAAACGTTTGGTACTTAGTGAAAAGCTTCACATGTCTAATATAGTGTTTTGTATTTGTTTTTTAATTATCCTTTTTAGGCTGACGATATCAGAGCTTTGCTGATAGATGCCATGCCCCCGGAAGCCTTGCCTACCTGTTTTAAACCTCAGGCAACTGTAGTGAGTGCTTCTCTGATCTCACCAGCATCCACCCCCTCCTGCCTGTCTGCAGCCAGCAGCATAGATAACCTCACTGGCCCATTAGCGGAGTTGGCAGTAGGAGGAGCCTCCAATGCAGGGGATGGTGCAGCTGGTACAGAAAGGAAGGAAGGAGAAGGTGTGTATAGCCTGAGAACGCTTACTTCTTTACACCTTTTTTTAATAGAACAGATTCACTTTTTTCCGTTGTTAATTACATAACTTAAAAATATCCTATCTGTAAATTTTGAATACACAACATCCTGTAGTAAGTACTTCTTCATAGAAGGCCACCAATGGCATCTACATTGTTATTTATGCTGTATTCTAGTATGTCCAACTCCAACCATAGTATCTTACAGAACTGCTGAGTGACTCTCATTACTGACATTGTATCAGAAAACAATTTAAGGACTATCAATAGCTAGTACAGTTTGATTTTTTTAATTAAAAGTATTGTTATCCTATATAAAATAACATTTTATGCTATTATAATTATTCTATAGAGAATTCTGTATTCTAAGTCTGTATTCTAACCATATTAGTAGAATTAGTGCATATAGTACTGATGTGATAAAGCACTCTCCTTTTACTTCTCATCCAAGTTCAGAGATAACTCGAAGTATCTGAATTACATTTATGTATTCTGAATATTTTATGCTATATAAAATCTATATAACCAAGGAACATGACTTTAAATATTTATTGAAACTTTCTTTAGATTCATAAAATTCTTTCTGAAAATCTTTATCTATTTCCATTCTAGTTGTGGGTCTTGACATGAATATCAGCCAATTCCTAAAAAGCCTTGGCCTGGAACACCTTCGGGATATCTTTGAAACAGAACAGGTAAACCGTTTGGTATACATTTGAGCCTTTAGTTAAATTGAGTATTAATTGCCAACCTTTTTTTTTCTTGACAACTGTTTTAAAATCTGTAACAATTTCTGTAGGAGCCAGAGGAGCCCAATGTTTTATTCTTCTCCCATAAATTACCTGCACGGTTTAGAGACTTTGTTATCTTGTTTTGTCTTTATAAGCATTTTTGCTGTGTACGTTTCATCACCTGTCAAAACTTAGACTGCGAGGGGTGGGGATGTAGCTCACCTAGCATGCACAAGGCCCTAGGTTCATTCTCCAGCCCTGCAAAAGCAAACCTAGACCATAAAACTACCTCAAAAGATTTTCAAAATTGTCTGTCCTTTTTTTTTTTTTTTTGCTTTCAAAAAATGTATTGGCATTGATTCATCTCATTTCATTAGTGTTTTTTACTAATCAGGGTCCTTCTATTTTCCATGCTGTTTTTATACTGGATGATGAATTCTTCACATTGCATGTATTTATTACCATGGTCAGCATTGAATACTGGATGATGATCAGTACCTGAGTTTAAATTGACAATTGCTGATGTACCTGCAATCTTAGAATGGGAAAAGTGTTTAGGGATCATTAAGTCATTCTCCTAGGTTTAAGGATCACCTCTTATCCATGTCTTTCCTCCAGGCAGGGATGATAGATAACTTGTTACAATGCTTGGCAAGTGTAAAGAATGCTTATAATTTTAAATTATGCCAATGTCTGCCCCCATGTTTAATACATTTGTCTCAGGTTTATGTTTACTGAGTTTTGCACTGAAATCTAATCTCCAGTCTACATGTGTATTAAATTTCATAGGCCTGCCATAATAAATTGTGACAAACTTGGTGGCCAAAGAGAAACTTACTCCCTCAGAAGTCTGAAATCAAAATGATGTCAGGGCTGCACACCCTACAGAAGCTCTAAGGGAGAAGCCATCGCATGTCTCTTCTAGCTTCCTTGACTTATGGCCACATTATTTCAGTTCCTGCTTCCATCTGCACATTAGTTTCTCATCTGTCTGCCTTCTCTCCGCTTCTCTTGTAAGATTCTCGGGCCTGCCCGTATAATCTTTTCCTCTGCATTTCTCTTACTGAATGTATGGCCTACCCTATATTGTCCTGGAATATGATTCCACCTCAGGATCTTTAATTACATCTGGAAATTCCGTTTTTCCATGACATTCGCAGGGATTAAACCTTAACATTTCCTTTTGAGGGCCACCAGTCAGCCCACTACAACATAATACAGCCTTTTGTATCTTTTTAAAACCTAGTCAGTTCACCATGAACTTTATCCTTCCAATCATTTACCTCTACAAACCTACCCCTGTTATAAGAGAAATATTCTGACTCTTTCAGTTATTCAGTATGTAACATAGCTTCTAAATTCTTCACTGGGTTTTGCCCCATTAAGGCTTGTTTGTAAACTTACAGTCAATCTGTAGCTAATTAAAACCAACCCCAGGTCTTTTTTTCTTTCTCTTATGGTTTTTCTTGTTTTCTAGCTAAATAAATTCCTTTGTATTCATATTATAATTCATCTCTAATGCTTTTAATGATCAAAATAGTTGAATAGAAATAGCTTTGGGGTGGATTGGGGATTTAGCTCAGTAGTAGAGTGCTTGCCTAGCAACCACAAGGCCCTGAGTTTGATCCCCAGCACCACCATTCCCCCAAAAAAAAGAAAGAAAGAAAGAAATAGCTTTGGGCTAAACGAAGACCTTGATTCTAATTATTTTCTCCTTCTTATTGTCTGTGTAAATCTGAGTTAAAGTCATTTAACCTGTCACTTCCCCTAACTGTAAAATACCTGCAAATGTCCAGAGAGTTACAATTCCAAGCCTTATTGTGCCAATTTTTAAAACATGCTTTAGTATACGTGTTACATAGGGTTTTTTTGGTGGTAAAGACTTAATAGACTGCTATAAGAATTTCCTTTTCCTGCCAGTTATTCATCTTCTGATTTAGAGATTTCTTAGGTGAATATTGTAAATAGAGTAAGAATTCTTTTACCTTGTTCCTTTCCTGGAGGTTTTTGTGTTACTTCCTGTGCTACAGCCACATTAAAGTTATATCCCTTCATTCTAATCATTTCCAACATAATTGTGGAATTTCAAATACTTCTTCACTTAATAAACCTAATTCAAACAAGTACAGGGTTCATAAATGCTTTTGTTTGTACACAATTCGGTTTGCAAACAGAAGCATTTGGCAAAATTTTGTTTTTGTTTGCAAACTCTGCATTAGGTGACAAATGCAACCACAGCCATCTTTCCCACATGAATACAAACGGGCCATCTTTTCCAAAATTGTAGGACAAATTAAGTTTTTGAACTGAGGTATCATTGTAATAGTGTATCAGTAAAAGAATCTGTAAGGAAAGCAGATGAATTGGATTTTAGATGTGCTGTTCCAAGATTCAGGGCTTTTATAGCCCTATAAGCTGTTAGAAATATCTTTTTGAACATCATCTTTAACTCGCTCTTAAACTTGGGTTAGTTATTATATTCAGATGATCACAAGTCTTTTGGGCTACTTATATCTAGCATACATTTGCAATAGGATATCAATAGTAATTAAAGACACATCTAAATAAAAATGTAAAGGCTCTTATTATCTTGTTAACTATTCTGCTTCAAAGATAGCTATTTCAGAACTGTTGCTTTTAAAAGCTCTGAAAACTTCCTTTGGGTGATTCAGAGTGAATTGCCTATTTTGTGCAGTGGTGCGATTATTTCTTAAATAGCCACTGAGAAGCAGTGTAGTAAATTACTTCAGAGAATAAGTGATGTATGGTCATTGCACTGAATATTTCATCCTGACAATAAAATCAGCAAAGCTTCTAGGCCTGATTTGTCAGTTTTTTAAATGTTATTCCCAAGTAGGATAGAAAAAGAGCATCTATAAAAGGATTTCTCAGTTTTCCAAGGAAATAGAAAATCAAAAGCTGTGTTTAGATTGTCACGGAGCCCGCTTCTAGGCTGTGAAATTACAGGTTCAGCCCGCAGAAGATGTGGCTGCCGACTCATCCTGTGCGTTCAGAACACTGCCGCTGGGTGGCAGCACAGTCACGGTCACTTCAGTGCACGGTCACTAGCTCTGAACCAGCTATTCTCCATCTACAGGAACGAATAACCAAAACTTTCAGACCATTCTCTTGTACAAAAATAGACTGTGTTACACAGCAGGGCTTGTTAAATCTCAGAATCTGTGAGAGATTCTGAGATCTACGCCCTCTTTCCTTGTCCAAACTGGAATTTTTTATGTAGCTTCTCCATAAACTGATCTCTAACTTAATACATACTTCAGATCTAAATCTCACTGCTCTCTAGGCAGCCTTTTCCTGCCTTGAATATTTGTTAACAGTGAGACTTTCCTTGTCTTTACCTAAATTGTGTACTCATTTTGCCCATTCTGTTTAATTGTACCAAGTGTTTCTTTCTTTGCCCTACCATTCCTTTTCTTGGGTCTGGGATGTGGGATTTCCCCATTTCCAAGCTCCTGCTCCCTACTAAGTCTCAAGGCAAACAGAAGATCATAGAATTAAATCATCATAAAGAAATACAGCAGTGATCATTTTGTATGTCTACAATACTGTTTTTCCCTTTCTAATTCTCCATTAATTTAAAGCAAACAGAGCCTTTTGACTTAGGAAAAAAGCCGATTAGATAACCAAGAGAAAATTGTAAGGTTATCCTTACAAAGGAAACAAAAGAATTTTTAAAATTTGTATAGTGATCATAGCATTATAGACAAATGGAAGAGCTTTTGTCCTCTAAGGAACTGCTAGAGGTTTAACAACTAATTGTTTTGCTTTCATTTTTCAGATTACACTTGATGTGTTGGCTGATATGGGTCATGAAGAATTGAAAGAAATAGGCATCAATGCATATGGACACCGCCACAAATTAATCAAAGGAGTAGAAAGACTTTTAGGTGGACAACAAGGTAAGCTGTTTGGAAAACATTGCAGAAATTAGTGATACAAAATTAATGTCAGGGCTGACGTTGGAGCACAGGCAGTGTGACCACAGAACCCACACATGTAACTGTTACAGAATCTCCTGTCTTCCCATCTCAGTGACTGGCATCACGCTCCCGCTGGGTATAAAAATCTGAGCATTATTCTGCCCTCTGTCCTACACTTTGTATCCTAAGTCCTCTGTAATCTCCATGTTGTACTTATGTTTTTACCTAACTCAAGCCAGTATCACCAGTCTCTCCTGGATTGTCATGACCGTGTTCCCGCTTATCTCCAACCTTCCCTTTGCCTTCCTCCAGTACCTTTTCCGTGCTGTAACCAGAAGATTGTTCAAAATGAGTGTATGATCAAGTCACTCCATTGCTTAAAGCTCTTCAGTAGGATCTCATAGCTTTTTGGATGAAATCAGACACTTACAACCTGGATCCTCATAATCTGACCTTTCTTTCTCACCTTATCGTGAATGTTTCTTGCTCCCTATGACTACTAGCCAGTCTTTTTCCATGTCTTTCGTTGTTACAAGCCTCTTGTATTTCTTCTTTGTGTTTGTCATTTCTCTATTTGTTGGACATACTTTCACTACAAGAAGCCAAGGGAATTAGACTATCTACAGAGCTAATAAAATTTCAAGAATGACAATCTAAAAAGAAGTTTTGAATTTAGGCCTTGCTTATTTATCTGTATTTTAGACCATCCATGAAATTAACAAATATAATTTATTGTAAAGCTATTGTGACTTTTCAAGCCACCCAAGAAAAGTTTCTAGAGGATAATTCATATATCTTAGACTTAACTGCGTTGTAATTTCAGTGTGGTACTCTTTTTGTGTCAGACATATCTTCATATATGTTCATGCTTGATATTAATTCAACAAATATGTGTTGAGACCTGCTGTGTACAGAGAGCTCAGTAACAGCAGGCGAATTAGATCCCCAAACACATGGTCGTTTCTTCTCGCCTGTGTTGTATTTGTTTCCTATAACCTTCTGTTTGATATTTAAATTGAAAATAGTTTAGTCTTGTACCAAAATACCAATTATTTATGACTAATTTTTCCCTATAAGAGACCCTTGAGTAGAATAAACTTTTGTTTCATATGTTGATTTTTTTCCCCCACAGGAACAAATCCTTATTTGACTTTTCACTGTGTAAATCAGGGAACTATTTTGCTAGATCTTGCTCCAGAAGATAAAGAATATCAGTCAGTAGAAGAAGAGGTAATAGACTCCAAAAATGTTTAATTTTCTTTTCCTGAAACTGTAATGAAGCCTATTTTTCCAGGAGGCATAAGCTCATCTTACACTGCTGTATGATCACTTACCTATTATTCAGTCTCCTGTAGCTATTGTAATGGAATTCTGCCAAAATTAAAACATGACTACGGGTTAGAACTATGCCACGTTGTTTTCACTTGACTAGCCTGTCTTGTTGTATGGCAGCTCTGGCTTTTTATTCTGGAAACTTCATTGAAACTCATGGAAATAAGGATCCGTTAGAGTTATTTCTTATATTAGGATGCTACCTAAGAGTAATATGAAGTGAGACTCTCACCTTATAGATAGCAGGTATCTTCTAATCCTTATTTTAGGCAGGTATATAATATGTCTGGTTTTCACATACGTTTCTGAAGTCTGCAACATAATTCTCAAACACTGTAGTAAGGCTGTTTGTATGACCCTCCTGGTAGATCAGCGGTGTGGATTTTCCCTTTTACTGATGGCTTATGCTTCACTTCTTAGCTGTAATTCCATTATTATAAGTAGGGTGCCTGATTCCACAGTTAAGCAAATACATAAACAAAGATATAGCTACATTTCAGTTTGTTGGTTTTTAAGTAACATTTGTATTATTTTTACTCTAGTGCTAGGAAATCAAGACCAGTACCCCAAAGCAATATTTTGGCTCATGCTCATAAGTCAGCTTCTTAGTAGGGCATCATGTCTTCTAGCACTTTGTTGCCTTTTTTTTCCTTAACCTTACTGGGGTTTGAACTCAGGGCCTGGTGTACACCAGGCAAGTACTCTACCACTGACTACATCCCAGCCCAAGAAACATAGATCTTTATAACAATTTTATTTTTCATAATTTTAATTGCAGTAGAAGAATGCATAGTGGGAGAAGAAAGCTATTCCATTTAGTTAGTTCTACATTATATTCAAGTTCCCCTCATCTATATAGATATACTTCAAGCTCCTAAATTTAAAGACTATTAGGATAATGTGGAATACTTCACCTCAGGAACAAAAATATAATGGATTTTTAGAAGTTATTTTTGGCATTTGTCTAAGGGGGTATTAATTCAGTGTAAAGAATTTTGATTTAATCACAATATTTCTTCTCAATCTCAACATAAAATAGTAAATGTAGATGAACTTTTTTAAGAGTAGGAAAATGAATTGAGGAATAGGAGTATCTCCTAAGAGACAGGAGGAGTTTCAAATGGGACACCAATGAACCCACTTTTCTGAGAAAGTTTTATAGAACAAAATCGCTAGGTGGATACAACGTGGGTCAAAACTGTAATCAACCAGTAAGATTACAAGTATAGCCACTTGACTAATATTGATCCAATAGTAGCAAGGGCATATGGATGACATCGTTAACCTTGGTTGATAGTCTACATTTGGCAAGAGTCTTTGTTTTAGTAGTCTTAATCTTAGTGGATGGCAGAGGATGGTCCACCCCTAATGACATAATGGTTTATTTATAGGGAAATATCAAAAAAGTGGTATCTATAACCTCAAGCTTCTATTTATCCCTTAAGGAAGTATGTAAATCTGGCCATTGTGACTTTAATCTTCAGATGTGCCTTTAGCAACAGTTTTGATGTGTTTTCCTCTTCTGCACTGACTCCCTTGAGGGCCTAGCCCTGTCTGATTGCCCATATTTCTACCTGATTTAGCTGTCTGTAATATTCCCCGCTCTGAAGAGATATCCCTAACTGTGGTTAGGGGAGAATGGATGTAATTTCTATCTAGCCATTTCTAGCTGAGAAAGGTTGGTGTAGGAGAGACCACAGTCAGGGGCCTTCTCTAGAGATCTTATCTAATGACCCTTCAATAGAAGGCATGTTGCAGTTATGAACTCTGTTTATAAAGTCAATCTAGTGGGTCCTGGTAAAAGCAGTGTGACACATTTGTCATTGGTTCCATCTGCATGATCACTTGGAGTTTGGCAGCCCTCCCCTTTCAGTTACCTCAGTGAGACCTCCAAGATGATATAGAGGAAGTAAATGTAACTCCCAACCTGTCTGATGCACTGAGTTCGTGTTCTCCAAAATTGATGAATGAATTCTAAGGAACAATGGAAGTCAAGAGTAGGAAAATTTATTGGGAAATAGGAATAGGGAATAGGAATAATTCCTGAGAGACAGGAGGGGTTCTGAATGGGTTGCCAAATGTAGGTGATTTAAAGCGATATTTTTCCGTTTCCCAATTGTATTTACAGAAAAATCTTTCAAAGCTTTCATCAGAAAATGCATAAATTTAATACTTACGACTGTTTTCTCACAGAAATACTTATCTACTAAATTTGTTGACCAATTTGAAGTAAACTATTTATTAGTATTGAGTTTCAGATTCATTAGTTGAAACCATATAGGAGAATTGAAATATTGTAAACAACAGAAGGGCAGTCATTAGTGTTTTACTCAGGCATATTTTCATAAAGTTAATTATTGCATTTTGTTTAATAGATGCAGAGCACTATTCGGGAACACAGAGATGGTGGTAATGCTGGTGGCATATTCAACAGATACAATGTTATTCGAGTAAGTTTAAAAACCTTCATAGTAAAAACTATATTGCGAGGCTTGCCTGAAAGTCAAATCTAGACAATGAAGAAAAAAGTAAGTCATATTTTCAGACTGTCAGATAATTACCTGTTGTCCTGATGTCAGAGTCTCTCACTCACTGCAATGTGACCTCTAAGCCCCAGGACCATGCTTCACTAGAAACTGAGACACTGTGAAACACCAAAACTCCAACTAGAAGGCTAAATCAGCCTATACTGGTGATGAATTTACCTGTATGAGTCTCCCAGTTATCCACACATTTGGACCATACCAAGTTTTTTAGCTTTGGAAAGTAGAATTAAAGGTCTAGATTGTCAATCTACTTTAGTTAGTGATACTAGAATAAATACATCTCTTAATGTCAGTGTCTTCATTTAAAATACAGATAACTGTTACAGGCTTTTTCAAAGGAGCATCATGTATATGAGTAAAATCTATTGGGAACCAGTTTAACCCTTTGAATTAACAGACCTGGGGAATTTATACTAGTGTGCCTCAGAATTTCCCAGTGAGCTTATTTAAAAACACATTTATAGGACCCCATTTCATAAAATTCATTAAGCCTAGGGCCATTAAACCCAGGAACAGCCTCTTTTGTATTTCCAAACTCCTGACACGAGTTTGAGATAATAGCCTAGTCTGGTACAGAAGAGCAAATGCTATAACTAAAAGTCATGTCACTAACAGCTAGTATAGTAGTTGTATTCCACTGACATTGGCAACTTTATCATTTTTAAAAGTCTTAAAGCAAATTGACTCCACCTAAAGGAAAGCATATTTAATTAATAAACATATTTTGCTGATAACTAGCTTCTTTCTTCTTCATAAAGATTCAAAAAGTTGTCAACAAGAAACTGAGAGAACGATTCTGTCACAGACAAAAGGAAGTATCTGAAGAGAATCACAACCATCACAACGAGCGCATGTTATTTCATGGTGAGCAGCCTACAGTAATTGTAGACATCTCTCTGGGCTTTTGTAAAAAGCTTGAGTAAAGTTTGAAAAAAAAAAAGAACCTGTGTTATTGACCTAATAGGCTTGTGTTAAAATGACTTGTGGTTTTCTTTGGTTTTTTTCCAAATATACCTGCGATCCTGGCTTTCCAACGCATTACCTGTTATTACAGGCTTTCCAAGTCATATGCAATCAAAGTAATTTATCTAAAATTGTTTCAGAACTTAAATCACAGGCCAAGCCACTTAGTATTTTTCTTTTGCTGTAATTTATTTTAATTCATCCCATGCAAGGATTATGTGTAAAATAGTCTGTATTTCTAAAGCCATATTGTGCTTCCCTGTCTAAAGTCTCATGCTGCCTGCAAAATCCATATAGTATCCTTGCTTAACAAACATTATGAGAATAAGAATCTAGTATAGTACAACAATGTGTGTAACTTAAAATATAAACTTTTTTTACTTATGCATTATTAATTAATGTTAATCTACTCAGTGCAAATAATGTGTAGCCAATTGATATTCTAAAAAAGTGATTAAAAATAATCTGTGTATATTTTTAGGTTCTCCTTTCATTAATGCCATTATTCATAAAGGGTTTGATGAACGACATGCATACATAGGAGGAATGTTTGGAGCTGGGATTTATTTTGCTGAAAATTCCTCAAAAAGCAACCAGTATGTGTATGGGATTGGAGGAGGAACAGGCTGCCCGACACACAAAGACAGGTCTTGTTATATATGTCACAGGTGAGCGTCTTGCCTTCTGTGTAATGGTTGCTACCCTCAACCACATTAATTTATCTGGCTCTCAGAAGTCACAGGTTATTTTCAGCCTCACTTCCTAATAAATACAGGTTTAGAGGTTGGGTAGGAATAGCTGACCAGCCTTGCACTGATAGGAGCGATGAGGGCAGAGCTGATACCAGTGGTCAAAACCAGATACAGATGTCCACCAGCTGTAAGTTTAATGAATCCTCCTGCATCTGGACTTGCTCCCTGGTCTTCATTTGCCTTGCCTCAGAAGGAAAGGCTGAAAATGATCTCTAGAACAAAAAAAACCTGTAATTCTTGTCACATTTGAACAAGACCTACAACTTATATCAATGAGTAGACTCTTAATTCACTTCTCATAGTGCTAGTGATATTGTATGTTGTGAGGCAGGATATAGGGACTGGGGTTATAGCTGAGTGGTAGAGCGCTTGCCTAGCAAGCACAAGGCCCTGAGTTCAATTCCCAGCATCACCCACCCCCAAAAGGCAAGGTGTGTTAGCTTTGAAAAATCCAGCTCCAAAATGTCAGCTTTGGAATAATGACAAACAAAGGAATATTAGCGTTTTAAATAAGATTTTAAAATTCAGAAGTAGGAGAGAATAGTAGTATACTTTCTGTGAACTCAATGGGGAAGAAAGCCAGTATTCCTTTCCTGCCAATGAAAAAAACATACAGAAGAATTATACTTTACAAAGAGCAGGATTTATTACATTTATGTTTAAACTAATCACATGCATTATTTTTGCAAAGTCAGGTTAATAAGATATCTTGTGATTTAGTTAAGGCCATAAAAAAAGTATAACTTTGAAATTCCTTGTAGTTATTGACCTTAAAACGTTATCTCTTTCAGTTAAATTATGAAAAATTCTAGTCATCAGCAGTTGTAAGATGGGTGCCATATGTTCAGGGGAAGATTCTTTCCACAAAGACTGCTGTGGTTAAGAACACACAAAAATCCCTAAGGATATGTAGTATGCAGAAGTTAGATAGTTTCAAATATAACTCCTGCAGAGACAAAAATAAGCCTAAATAAGCCATAAAAGTGAACCTAGATGAGGATTAAAATTAGACACACAAGTTTATGTCTTAGGCAGAATTTCCCAGCAAACAGAGCCTAACAAGAAAGCATTCGCCTAACGCTTCATTGGCAAGTGCGGTCCCAGGGAAGCAGGAATAAAGGCACATAAAGAAGTAAAAAAGGAAACAGAGCAGAACAGCAGTGTGTATCAGTGAGCCAGCTGGCCACAGCTTCATAAAAAGTGGGATTAATTGCTCAGCCCAGCAGATCTTGAGAGAAGCTGTTAGAACTAGATACTTATCTCAGAACATAGTATATTACATAGTATATAGTACATAGTATATTAATGGGAAAAGGGGGGTGAATTTATCTGCTGGCTCCCATCTTACAGCGGCCAACATTTGCCCCTCAGGGCATTGGTACCGCTGTGGTTTTGGCTGCTGCATCTACATTGCACAAGGCAAGTCAGTGAGCAGACATGGGTCAGTACTTCCTACCTGCACTCCTGCAGCCAGCAGCCTCGTGTGCTGGGCAGGTAGGGCCTGTCAGTCAGGTCAAGTGTTGCGTCGCAACACAGACTGGGAATGCACAGGATCTAATGACAGCACACTGCTGCCACTTGTAGAGCTGGAGCTCAAAATACGTTATGTACTGGAGGATATAGTTGATACCAAGCCAATATCCTGGATGATCATTAGTGACACCAAACTGAAAGAGACAGCTGTGTTAGGTCCTGCACAAGTTTCACTTGACTCAAAATAATATATCTAATTGGCCATAACACATAGATCATATACCATTACTAACAACAGTTTGATTAAATACAAACTATTTACATTTAACAATGTGACTGGTTGTACTGATTAATTAAAATATTTGTCACTCAGGAGTCGGCTTTTTCTTTAAAGAGCTAGATAATTATTTTAGGCTTTGTAAGCCATGCAATCGACGTCACAGTGACTCACATCTTCTCTGTAGTACAAAGTAGCCATAAACTATAGATAAATGAATTCATGGCTTTGTTGCAATGAAATTGTATTTACAAAAAGAGCAGGCAGAATTTGGCCCTTGGGTCGTAGTGTATATAATACAATTTCTTCCCAATCAACCTTTCTTGCCCTATGTAATATTTAATATCAGCCCCAATTCGTGTTTTGCTCAGATAATAAGATTTCTAGCCATATGTAGAAACTCATTATTTTTGTTTATAGTCTACTTTTATTATTACTGTTTATTAGAATTTTTACTCCCCCCCGATTTTTTTCCAATCTTAATTTCAGATATTTTCATCTGTTTATTTTCTTTACATTTCACCTATCCATTCATGTAAAAACAGTTTTCTTATTCCCCTTTTCCAGTAGGCACAAATTAATGCCATGTGTTTTCTATGATTGATTCCTAAGCCAAACCAAAACTACTTTAAACTGTTAAGTGTAACTAGTAAGCCTGGTAACTGTTTATAGCAGTGATGGCGAACCTTTTAAAGACAAGTACTCTAACTGCAACCCGAAACCCACTTATTTATTGCCAAGTGCCAACACTGCAATCAAACCTGAATACTGAGGTTTTAGTTTAGAAAAAAACAACTCATACACGTTAACATCTTTTGTCTTAAAAGAAAAGTAACACATGTGCTGTAGGTTCACCACTACTAGTTTATAGTTAATCAGTGTCTCAAGTCTCATCTGTTCATACACATAAATTTGAAAATAATATTTAAATTAATGTGCTTATGTTTTTTTTTAAATCACTAAATTTAACAGTTATGTCATTCTAAGATTTGAAGCTTCCTTCACAGCATTGCTTTCCTTTTTCTTTAGACAAATGCTTTTCTGTAGAGTGACCCTTGGAAAATCCTTTCTGCAATTCAGCACCATGAAAATGGCCCATGCCCCTCCAGGACATCATTCGGTTATTGGCAGACCAAGTGTCAATGGGCTGGCGTACGCCGAATATGTCATCTACAGAGGAGAGCAGGTATGTTACTCATCATATAACCCTGACCAAGTTATTAAACATGTCAACACAGCAGATAGAGACCACCTAAGATTTAAGAAAATCTTTAAGTGGAATATCCACCACATAGTTTGAGAGCATTAGTCACTTCGAGTACCAGCATGGATTTTAAAGTAACTTGACAGGAAAGACTGTTTTCTTAGTCCCACCTAGGCCCTTCTACTACTGTAGTTTAATGATTCCCTTGCCTTAAATCTCTCTGGACTTTGATGTGATTAATCAGTATTTAAACTTTGCCCAGAAATAATTCATTAGCCCAGTGAGCAATATTCAGATAAAGAGCTTGAAGAAATTAATGCCATTTGAATCTTCGAATGTATCTGACTAAAATGTACATGTGTCCAAGATTACGTTACACAGCATGCTATCAAAATCCAGACACTGACACCTGACTGCCCTGCTTATGCACCTGCTCTGTAAACACAAAGACGGTATCGTGCCAAGTCTTGGAAATAGTAAGTTTTTCTGGATGAAAGCAAGTAGGAACGAGCTTCACACTCACTTTTCATGGGTAGCAGATGTCAGCATGGGTCAGTTTTTAGCTCTTTTTCTTTGGCTTATCCTCCCTAACTAGATCATCAGCTCCGTGACAACAAGGTCTGTGACTCACTCCAGAGTGTTTTGTATGAGGTAGAGGCTTGATATTTGTGTATCAATGACAAATAAATATTTTTCTTGGCCATTAAACCATCTGGCTGACTAATCAATATTTCCATTTTTCTCACCAGTGTATGAGCTTTGCTACATTCTTTACAACCAACTCTAGAATTAGCAGTATCTGACCCAGTTTGTTTTAGTGTCTAAAAACTAAAATACCACCTTAAAACCATTTCAAGGATTAAGTAGTGTACCAAATTTAATAAAGTAAAACTATAGACTCTTCAGTTATTTAAGTATCGTGTTAGAAAGCCAGGAGAGGCTGTCATGGCTTTCTTCATGGTAACCCACCCTGTGTCCTCCAGGGTGTACTTTTTTCTTGCTCTTTCCTCTTTTACTCTGCCCAAGCTCACTCTGCAAAGCCAGTTTCTTCCTCCCTCTTCACTTTTACTTTTGCAAATAGCTGTGCTACCACTTTTCACTCATTTCAAAAAAAAAAAAAAAAAAGAAAAAGTCAAGAGATTGTCATGCTTGGTTATTCCAACAAGGTATGACAATGATGGAAAGCATTCCAGATTGAATAAGAATATTATGAAAGATAATGATTCTTTATTTGTATATACACAGAATTTTTTAAAACACATTTGTGTTTGTTTTTTTAAAAATCCGTACTAAGACCTCTTAAGAAGCACTAGTTTGTAATGAGTGATAATAATGACGCTGACGTTTACAGTAAAACTAACACAGAATGGATTCTTACTATGCTGACCCTTGTCCAAGACTTTTGTATCTGATCCTTATAAAAAAAAAAACCCTGTCATTACTGTTCCCGTTGAGAGATAAGGAAAGCTAAGACACGGATAAATGTATAATAGAGACTCTGTCTCTTAAAACCAGCGTGTATTAGCTCTAAAGAAATAATTCAGTACATCTACCACATATTTATTTTTGCATTTTAAATACTAATCAGTCCAATTTTTTCTTCTCCTTCATACCTTTTATTATCTTAATCCCCATCTGTGTGCAAATAATTCGTAGATCAGCATTCAACAAATTATTTTGGGACCTGTTTTAGTTACTTTTCTCTCGTTGTTGGGACAGAATACCCAACACCCAAAGTTAGGGGAAGAAAGGTTTATTAGCTCACAGTTTGTAGAGGTTTCAGTCTATAGTCCGCTGGGTTCGAGGCAGGGAAGCATGGCAGACCGGCAGCAAAGTAAGTGAGGAATGCAAGGAATGTAGGCACGGAATGCAAGCAAGCAATGCAAGCAAGCAGCCAATTAGCTTCTTCCTGTATTTTACATCCCATCCAGGCTACCTGTCTCCAGGGTGGGCAGCACTCCCACCCCCAGTCTTAGTCTCACATCCTTGATCCCAGCAGAACCATGCCAAACTGATCAATGGATCAATTTAGTAATCACACACTCTAGACCCAGCTATCTCTTACCACATGAGTCTTTGGGGAGACATCTAGACACAAACCATAACAGGACCCCAAAACATTTTGCTTCTCAAACAGTATTATTTTTCAGCCACAGGATACTCTGAAATACTGAGTCTAGTTTTATCATCATGTTATATATAGGATTAAAGAAAACTAAAAAGAGAGGCTTTTTCACTCCCCTTTTTCCAATTGCTGTCTTCATAATAATTTCTGCTTAAGATTTATGAGAGATTCCATCTGGTCAGCCTTGCTCTTCCTGTGCCCACTAAGCAGTACTCTTCCCATTCTAGATACTGAGCTTTGGGTTTTACTAATTGCAAGGAAGAAGAGACAAAGAGAAGGAATAGTGGGAGAGGCAAGTCTGAATCTGAGCCATTACCTTTCATGTAAAAAATGCTTTTAATTGGTCAGTTATTAAAAATTATCACCAAACTATACCTTCTAAGTTATTGATGACTCAGCACATCTTACCACT